>JBBJLS010064848.1:0-12761 GCA_037577275.1 Bryconaethiops microstoma
ACACACACACACACACACACACACACACACACACACACACACACACACACACACACACACACACACAACCAACACACTCCTCCCCTGAATTTCCCTCTCCTACTCCTAACACAATGTATAGTCACACTGAACGTTTCTGTCTTAAACAACCACTCTGACTTAAATTGCCTCTGTAAATACCCCTCTATTTATTATACTGCATATTCTCTGTCCTGCCGTTGCTATATTTGCACAATTACATTTATTGCTGTTGACTTCATTTGTGCGCACACAACTCTCCGCTGCAAGAAAAACACATGAGCAACAAAACAACTGGATAAGGCGACATTTTGTACAGTCAACTTAAATTACAGTACAAGTCTGAATGAATACAGTATTATGACAAATACTGTATTTATCCAGACTTGTACTGTAACATTTGTCGACTGCACTAAATGTCACCTAAATCAGTTGTTTTGTTGCTCATGTGTTTTTCTTGCACCCTCTTACATCTTGTCTGCACGTGTGGTCTTGTTGTGTTCTGTTCTGTCCTTGTGTTGCACCATGGTCCTGGAGGCATGGTGTTTCATTTTACCGTGTACTGTGTTAATATGGCTGTAACTATAATAAACCTAGTTGAGTTGTGCATAATAATTTATCATTAAATTTGCACACTTAGAACACATGTGGGCATGTGAAGAGCAAACCTTTAAAATCTATATTAAATCTTAATTTTTGCTGTCAATATTGCCTGCAAGCAAGCATTGTAAAACTGGTGCACATGAACAGCCATGGGCTACAAATATAAGATTAGCTCTCCTCCAGGAGAGAGGGAAAGGATTTATAGCAGTGGAGCTTAGGTGGGTGTCCAACTGACAGCAGCCTTACGCAGTTTTACCAGAGCGTTCCTCTTCTCGCCTTGCTCCACATAGGCAAAGTTCACCTCCCAGCTCTTCAACCCCTCCTGCTTCTCACAGCGCTTGTTCCCACACAGAAACTGGCCTGCCGCATATCACAGGGACAAACAGTGACACAGGGGTAACAACTATAAGCAGACATCTTAGATCTGCAGCTTATGTCCAGAAAGGCAATGTGAGATAAAGACCTAAACCTTTATCAGTCCCACAAGTGGGAAATTTGCATCGCTACGGCAGATAGTGGACAGTACATAGGTGAGAGCAGCAAAAACACTAGAATAAAAACCATGCAACGGTATAATATAAAAAGTACCGTATAGAAATATTACCAAAAAAATGACATTCATATATTTTTGATGACATTTAACTGGAT
Source organism: Bryconaethiops microstoma (assembly GCA_037577275.1). NCBI lineage: Eukaryota > Metazoa > Chordata > Actinopteri > Characiformes > Alestidae > Bryconaethiops > Bryconaethiops microstoma. Next base: position 1,270 of record JBBJLS010064848.1, read on the forward strand.
CTCAATGTTTACAAGAATTAAATATTACATTAACATTTTTAATCTAACACATAACATGACAGATCGATTTGCCATGACAAGGAGACAGACCCTTTATGTATGCTGTTTCTGAGAGCCTTATGGGTTTAGCGTTAGCTAGAAAATTAGCCAGTCATTAAAGTAGTATGGAAAAATGATTGTTTTTATATCGATATTGCATTTTGAAAGAGCACAATGTTAAGTATACCCTGTATTTATGAAAAACCCAGTGGCGGTTATACAGGAAACTTGGTGTGCTTGTAGCCCCTCATGGCTGATACTGAATAAAACATTTGTGTCTCTACACACAGAGTGGAGATTTTTGGCAATATTATAAGGGTTTTACCACCTAGTGAATAAAATCAATGCAAAAATCTAGCACTTCACCTGCCAAAATCCTGTGATGTAAAGGTTCAAACTTCCACAAATACTCTAGAGCTCCATTTGGCTTGCTCAACAAAATGGTCACCAGTAGTCAATCAAAATTCAGCGGCCAATACATGCCTGTGTGAATGGCTAGTCTTAACGAATTTTGTAGGCTCATTAACAATGGCATACACTTATAGTGTCAATTATAAACAAATCACCCATAAGGTGTAACTACAACAAGCTGTTGTTACTACAACATGCTTTCTGTTTTTCTGACATGCATCGGTCTGGCTTCAAATTTTATTTTATCTTTAAATCCATACATTACATTGAGCAAATTCAAATGCCTGACTTTTCCCTGCTGAAGCAATCAAATTCAGCTTCACGCTGCTTGAGCCAGTTTGCACATTCTCCTGGGACACTGCTGATTGCTGCTTTTTTTCTCAACTTCTGCGGTGGTCATTCATCATACTTATGCAACACAGTGTGGTATGTCTAGTATATTCTATGTTATATAATCATAAAAATCAGGGACACCCAAGGAGCACTGATGCCTGTGGGGAGTGAAGACTAGCCTGTCTGGTCCAGTCTCACAGAAGTAGCACAAATTGCTGAAAAAAGTTAATGCTAACTATAATAAAAAGTTGTCAGAACACAGTGCATCGCAGCTAGCAGCATATGAAGCTGTGCAGCCGCAGACCACTTGGAGTGCTCATGCTGACACCTGTCTGCTGCTGAAGGCACCTACAATTGGTATGTGAGCAGAGCAGGACCATGGAGCAAATGAAGAAAGTGGCCAGGTGTGATGAATCACATTTTCTTTTACGTCATGTGGTCAGTTCTTAATCTCAGTCTCATCAACCAATTGTGGAATGTGCTGGACAAACCAATTCATCTTGCTATCAGGTAACACAGCAGACCTTCAGAGGTCTTGTGATGTCCATGCCTCAGTGGGTCAGAGCTGACAAATGCACAAAGGGGACTAACACACCATTAGTGGTTTTAATGTTATGGCTGATCAGTATTACAACATATTATCCCAGATCCTGTAAACTGGCAATCTAGTTTACAGAAAAGAAATGCATTTAAACTACAAGGACAATACTAAAATGTGTACCACTCATTTTGGGTAATATACTAGAGAGAGCGTGCATCCTTCCAACCCTAGCCTGGTTTGGTCTTTCACCCCAGGACTAGCAACAGGCTGGCTTTATCTCCTGTAGGCTTAACAGGGGATCCTCCAGATTGCAGCTGGGGTAAAGTACGTCATCAGGAAGAGCAACTCTGCCAGGCTTTCATGACAGCACACTGTCTGTGTCAGCTTAAGTGCTCACTTTTCTGTCATGCTCAAAATAACTGTCAGATCATTTTAGACCAGCACAGGCCCTTTAAGTAAAACGGGGCCTTGTTGGCTGCTGACCCGATCATGCCAGTTATTGCTCACTTAGAAGTGTTTGACCTTCAGTTCGATGGTAAACAGGAAAACATTTTGATAAGATGCACTTGACAAACACAGGCATGTTTAGGCACAGCTGCAATGTTTGAACAGAGCCAGTGGGTCTGGAACAGAGGTAATGTAGGTCAGCTTTAGTGAGTGGAACGTGATTACATGCTGATTTCTTTACAACAGATTCATGAGGAGTAGAACACCGTCAACATTTTGCTGAGCTTTGATCCAGATAATTCTGCATCACCATTGGGCAACGCTGAACTCTACTTATGTGGACTAGGCCTTTAAATGGGGGGCATTCACGAGCAAGCCTTAGCTGTTAAATGATTCTGAGGGAGTAAGAATGACTTAGCTGGCCATTATCCTAACATTGCCTACACAGATTAAAGTGCTGGCAATTATCTCGTCTCTGCGGTGACGTACTTGTGACTTAGGGCCATGCCAATTAAGCTCACGCAAGTTGCAGCCAAGCCATTAAGGCCTGTGAATCTGGCAAAAAGCGTCTTTGGAAAAATGTAGAAACGTGTCAGGTGCATCACTTGCTAGGCCACAAAAGGTTGACCTTCAAAGGTTTACAAGAGAAGGAATGCCCCCCAACCCCCTTGTCAATTTAGAGAAGGCATTCAAAAAGTTTTACTGTGAATCGATAGTCAATAATAACATTCAGTAAAGTTTGTGCCATTGTTTGTGCAAAAAAAACCAACAACTGTCAGATTATTTTAAAAAAAAAAAAGCAGGTTTTTGTATGGTTTTAGTTTGTCCAGTCACATTTGTGCATCACGTATTCTAACAATAATCCAAGTTACAGTGAAACTGTTTCTTAAAGGACTGTAATCTAATCCAAATGTCAGAAGACCTATATAAAAAGTATTGATCTGATGGTTTTGAGTACATCACAAATAACATGAGTGGATGTTATTGTCCGAAGGCTTAAGTGCATCTTTTTTTGGTGTGTGTGCATGTTTTGTTGTGTCATGCCTCCAACCTGCCTTGGTTTCATGAAGTTCATGAACCAAGTGATGGCCAATGGCAGATGCCATTGCTCAGACAGCCGTGTGCAGGTGTCTCTCACACACACACGCACGCACGCACGCACGCACGCTGGCCAGCTCAGAGACTGGCCAGCTCAAACTACATCCAGTCCAGCAAGCCCATAAAATAGAGGTTTTTTTAAAAATTACTTTTTTTGCATGTCACAAGAAGAGATTGTGTTTATTCAAGGTCATCATGGGAATAGCATGGAGTTATAAGCTTCATAAAAAATTCTGATACAAATATCAGGAAAGACCAAAGCCAAATAATTTTATTTTCTGCTTCACCCGGCTTGCAACAGTAACAAATCCGGTACAAATTTATTTTTAAGTGTAATTCAAAATAAGTGTCCATGATTAACTATCTAGGAACTGAACCATTGTGTGACAGTTTATTGGCCAATAGGAAAAAGCAAAAATTTCTCTGGCTTAGCTCATATGGAAATACAAGGCTTTGGCCTAATTCTAAATATGTATTTATTTAGCTTGTAGCATGTACCCAAATAAACATAAAACATTCTAAACATGTTTCCCTGTTCACTTTTGACCATTATTCCAAAGGCGGTTTCTCTGTCAGTATTGTAAGGAATCTAATGAAACAAGAGCTGCGCACTACAGGTCACCAAACTTCAGTCATTTCTGTTTCTGTGGTTCTGCTTTAGGCCAAGAATCTCAAGGGGTAGTAAACTGTCATTTTCACTGCGACATAAGAAAGTTCTTTGTTCTGAGACTGCAGAGCATGGGCAATATCAAATATTTTAGCCAGAATGACCCATAAATTTTATGTGTAACTTTCCCTGATTAAAATCATATCTAGAATTCAGAAATGACGGCTCATTTTTTAAACTCTGCTCATTTTAAGGAAACTCTTTTGTAGCTTAAGCACAAGAGTTGCATACTTTCTCCGCCAGTGCCATCTAGTGGCACAAAATAATATGATGCTATTTTATTCGTCCGGCAGGAGGACTCCAGACCAAAAATAAATAAATAATAAAACATTATTAACAAACATAAACATAAATAAAAAATTGCTTGGATCTCTGAATGTTTGCTTCATGTGAATGTCTGAAACAAGTGAAAAAGAAGTAGTCGAACACATTTTCCCCACTTTCTGTATGATGTGTTTTTGTATATTGGTATTTTTCCAGATATTTCTCCTAAGAGTGCTTCTAAATTAAAACACGCCAAAAAAGTTAACTCCCATAGGAATGCATTCTGGGTTAAAATGTTATAAAGCTTCTGGGTTCAGTCTTATACAAATGTAAGCTGTCCTCAGGTTACTGTGAGAATGATAAAGGAGTTTTCAATATAGGTCACATTTAATTTTACTGGATGGTTATGTAATGTTAATTAAAACAATTCATCTTTCACCTTTTTAACCTGTCTTGATCTCACTGCACTTCACACGTGGATTATAGTTTTGAACATGCTAAAAATGGAAATGAACAGCTATAATTATTACTGTTGGCCACAACAAGACTATTGGTTATCAGTCCAGCTATCGGTATATTATTGATCCACAAATTCTGTATCAACGCAACAACAACATGGATTACGGACTACAACATGGGCTGCTACAGTGATCTACTAGCTAACAGAAGTGTTGTTACAAAGATTTTATACTAGAACACTTAAATAAATTCAGAAATACAAGCAAACTACTTCTGTTAGGGGCAAGTCAAATAAGCAAAGTAGCATTAAATGGGGGGGGAGTATACTAACCTTTACCCGATATTACTTCATTTTCAATGCGCCATCTAAATCCGAACTAGAAAGGAGAAAATTGCAAATGTTTTAAATGTTGTTTGAATAAATAAGACATGGACATGGACATGGACATGGGGAGTACATACCTTGTTGTCTTTGTATCTGCTCAGGTCAGCAATACAATATTCCTTGAAGAGCTTATCATAATACTTCTTTGCAAGTTCTTTTTCCCTACAAACAAGTCATATTTATACTTGTCAGAGGCATAAGCAAAGTAGGCAACTGTATCCACACATTAACTTGGGTGTACAAAAGTTAAGAAGATTTACCATGTCATATCATCCTCATCCTCATCCCTCCAGAGAAAGCGGTGGTTTTGCCTCACCACATCCAGATCAGTCTTATCTGTAGCCCTGCATATAGTTCATATAGGTTTATCTTGCATCAGGTTGTGTGAACTAAAGTGAAAGACATGTTTGTCCTAGCGGTTAACAAAACAGCCTACTCACACTGATCTTTTGAAGTCTTCAGGCTTTCCTCCATAGTACAGTATGTAATCACTGACAAACTTCTTATGTCTATCAAAGTGAAAATGTCACGTCAAGGGTTAAAAACTCTGGAAAGTGTTGCAAAAAGCAATCTTACCACAACACACTGAATGAAATAACTTCTACTGAAAGAATGTGTACTTTCAGCAGAGAACTGAATTTTGCCTTAAGAACATGAAAGACTTTATAAACTGTACAAACATGCTTTGTGCTTTCTACAAACAGGCTGCTGTATAAAACAAAAATTAAATCAACTTAAATAAGAGAGACAATGAGAATGTTTAGCTGCAAGGATATGGCATTCATTGATATGAGATGATGGCGTCGGTTCCTGGCCTCCTCCCTGTGGATATAAAACAACCACAACATGAAGTAACAGGTTAACATTCTTAGAGCAGTAGTTCAGCATAGCAAATGTAGAAACTTACACACCATTATCTGTAATGCTAGACAAAAGTACAGACAAAATTCAGACAAAAAAAAAGTAACTATAGAAAAGTTAAAAACTTGAAGTCTTGAAGTCTGAATTTTGACAGTATGTTTGTCCATTCTTACAGAAAACAATATAACATTGACATATATCTCAAACATTTCTGTACAACATTATTTTAAAACTTCACATGGTTTAAAGCCAGTGTATTTTGATAGTTATGCAGTTTGCGAATATTAACGATCAAAAACTTCCACATTCCTCCTTAGCAGTATCCACATTAGCAGTATTGTAGCCCCAGCGCAAAACCAAAGAAGCAGACTTTGAACACCAGAAAAGTCTTAGACGACTAACTGTGTCTGAGGTAAGGATAAAAACACAAACTTGATTTTCCTCAGAACTGTTCTTTTACCATTATCCATACCTGTCCCATTCATCAGCAGCCACATTTCTATGGGCAACCTTATTGGGTTTTCCATGCTGAAGCGGCTTCTGCATAAGCTCATTTTCATATTTCCTGTATTACAAAAAAATACACATTAATACAAATACCAAAACCAGTTGACAATGCATAGTTGCCTATTATGAATAGTCACACCTGGACTGCTGGCTTCTTTTGGTTGAAATGTAACTCATTTGAATGTAATGAGCCTTGTCTTGTATACTGTTCCACATTAAATGTAGCAAACATCTCACCTCTTTTGTCCGTGTTGTGATGACCCGCTTTCACCTTCATCATCGCTGAAATCGGAGTCATACCCGCCACCTTTATGCACCTACATAACAATACGTTTTAAACAGATCATCACTGGTGTAATAGCCATACAGCAATGAACAACACTGAAAACGTAGAATTAGACTGGAATCATGATAGGACTAAATGTAAATAATTTTTTATCCTCTCACTTCAGCGTATTAACTTTGAGAAATGTACTGTACTGGGATGTACAAATCCTGCAAAGCTGGCAAATCGTTTCAGCTTGTTTGCAGGATTTGTACATTCCTGCAACTAATGATACTGTAGTTCAGCTACTTGAATCCCAATATAACAACACCAATTGTGAAAAACTGGATCTGCAATGTTATCCCTGTTTTCCACTCCTGGACAAGAACCATGTGTGGAAAAACATGAAGCATAACAACCAAACATACTACAACGACTGTTCTCCCCACTAGAATAGAAAGTCTGTCAACTGAATGCTGAGTCAGTAAAAAAAATAATTGTGGTTACAATGTTGATACAGTTTTACTTAAGACATTTTCCCTTCACTAAAATTGTGCCAAACCATAATGCAGCCCAGTGAACTGGAAATTGGACCAGACCATTTTCTTCCATGGCCTAATGTAGGCACCTTCAGCAGGGTCTAAAAGGACACTTTGACCGGTTTGTGACTATGCAGCCCCATATGCAGCCAGCTGTGATGCATTGTGTGGTCGGACGCCTTTTCTAACCAAAGCCAGCATTGCATGTTTCAGCAATTTGTGCTGAGATACACTATATGGACAAAAGTATTGGGACACACCTTTAAATTATTGAATTCAGGTGGGCCCCTTACTTCCAGTGAAGGACAACCTTCATGCTTCGGCATACCAAAACATTTTGCCCATCATCATGCTTCCAACTTTGCGTTCACAGTTTGAGGAAGAACCTTTTCTATTCCAGCATGACTGTGCTGGAGTGCACAAAGCAAGCTTCATAAAGACATGGTTGGATGAGTTTGGTGTGGAAGACCTTGGCTGACCTGCACAGAGCCCTGACCTCGACCCCATCTAACATCTTTGGGATGAACTGGAACGGAGATCGCAAGTCAGACCTTCTCATCCAACATCAGTGTCTGACCTCAGAAATGCTCTACAGAATGAATAGACACAAATTCCCACAGAAACACTCCAAAATCGTGTGGAAAGCTTTCCAAGAAGAATGGAAGTAGTTATAGCTGCGAAGGGGCTATAACTACAAATACATACTAAAGTCTATGTATTTGCTTGTAATGTCATTAATGTCCCTGTTGGTGGGATGGTCAAGCTTCCCAATACTTTTGTCCATATAGTGTAACTCTTCGGTAGGATTGGACCAGACAGACCAGCGCTGGTACATCTATGAGCCTTGGGTGACCCTGTTGTCAGGTCACCGGCTGTACTTATTTGGACCACTCTTAGTATGTACTAACTACTGCATACCACTCTGCATGCCCTGCCATATCTCGAATGCTCTGATCCAGTAGTCTATGACAATTTGACCATTGTTAAAGTCTCTCAGATCCTTAAGCGTGTTCCTGCTTATAACACATCGACTTCGAGAAATATTCATATTCTACCTAATATATCCCAGCCTCTGACAGGTGTAACTGTAATTAATGTTATTTACTTCACATGTCAGTGCTTTTGATGTTGAGGCTGTTGGGTGTTTACTGCCTGAAACACACGAGCGTCGTTATAATCAATTGTAGAGATTAAAAATCAGCTTCAGTTGTTTCTCATATTATTTTCTTATCCTGTGTTTTAATATAGATACACTAATGTTTGGCTTCATTTTGAATTTGCATGTAACGTAACAAACATGCACTGCATTCACTATCAAAGTTAATAAAGGGCTAAACATTTATTCTTGTTACAAACAGTTCGACGAGAATATTATGCTGTTATTTCTGACAATAAAGTAATTATTATGCTCACCTGAACAAGATCAAGTCCGCCTCGATTCATTTTTCGTCAGGTTTGTTTACGCGCCACCAAAGCGTGTCTTCCGTGCGCAAAGTGATGACGTGAGACAAAACCGCCCGAGATCTGCAAGTCAGATCGCACCAGGAATATGGTTTATAGATCGACGATAATTCTGTGCTCCAGAACTCCCAGCGTTCTAATCCCGGTTTTAGCATTCATGTGGTTTCATGTCCGAAAACAGTCAAACAGATTCAAGCTAATATATGTAGCCCTTTATCAAACACAAAGGTCACTCAATGTGCTTTACAGGAGCAGAATAAAATCGATCAAAGGCAATTGAAAATGCAATAGACGTGCACGTGTTTAAAAGAAGGCAGAGGAGAATAGTGTAGTTTTAGCAGCTTTTTAAAGCTACAGATGGTGCAGATCAGATATTGATGGGCGGTTTGTTGGGATAAACACCATTTCACCATGTTTAGTTTCCGCTTTTCACCACTAGCTAAGAGAATACACCAGGATTATAAACATCAAACATATCAGAGATGTATTAAGACGTAAACCATTGAGTGACTTGTACACAATGAGTAACGTTTTCAAATCAGTTCTGTACCGAACTGAGCACCGAATTGGAGCAATGTGCTCTCTTTTCTTGGTTTTGGCTAGAAGTCTGGCAGCAGCGTTTTGAATGAGCTGGAGCTGTCTACTTTTTGGGAATAAATACAATTGTGAAGGGGTTGTTGTTTATTAATGTCACAGTTAGTGGTCGGTTTTGACCTATTTTACTTGTGTTTTGAACATATGTCAGAAATAAATTTGTATTTAAAAAAAAAAGGCTTCATAAGATAAGATAATAAAACGAGATAAGAAAGAAATTTGCTCAGTGCAACAGAATAATAAACGATAATAAGACAATAGAGAATATTTAAAAAATAGACAATAGTGCAACAGAACATTATTGTGGCAAGATAACTGTAGCTCTGACATTGCTGTGTGTAAGATTTCGAGTACTTTACTAGCAGATTAGTAGTGCAAACTGGTTGATGAAAGTGACTTTAGTCAATTTGTACATTGTCCACAGACTGTTGCTTTTTCCTATACCATTTCCTATATAGAGCCTTGCTGGTGACACCCTTTCTTAATAAAAATAACTTATTAAGACCCAGGAACAGGATGGGAACATGGGTGTGAGATATATATCTGGGAACAAGACAATTAAGTTATTGTAGTTAAGTCAATGCCACGACTTAGAAAGGAATGGGAATTGGGATAATCAAGATGTGATAAATCATTCCCTCACCTTTCTCGTGGCTTTGTATTAGTATCATGTTCCCAAGCATTAGTAAGCTGTAAGTATTTATGTTAAGAAGCGATGTTACCAGCTCTGTTGTGAACTGTCAAATCATGTTGTTTTGAAATTTTCAATGCTCCTAAGGGTGTTCATGTGGGGCTTCGCTCGTGTGGTGTGCTGGTTTGCCCATTCATGTGCATTTGTCATATTTCCAAAACGTGTAAAATCAGTGTGCAAGAGTGCAATATACATACACTTAATTAAAAATGATATCAAAGAGAACTTGAAGTGACTGGCTTTGCAAACAAACATAACTTTTTATATTGTGAGTAGGGATGGGCGACAATCAAAATTTATGTTATGAAACTGAGATAAAATAATGCTAGTGTCAGTTTCTGAATCTTTTAGTTTTCTTCCGAAAACTAATAGCCTGATTTGTGGTCGTACATGTTGGCCTTAATCATGCTGATGTTTCATGTTATATTGTAAACTGTTGCCTAGAACAAGCTTTTGTTTTTCAATTAAATACACATATTTATATTGCGCTTCTCACAACTGATGTTGTCACACATCAGCTTTACAAAATCCAGGTCCGAGTCCCTAGTGAGCAAGTCAAGGGCAACACGAGGTGATGAAAAGCTCCCTAAAGCTGGAGGAAGAAACCTCGGGAGGGACCAAGACTCAGGAGGGGAATCTGGTTGATTTGGAGAGTGAGAAAGTCTCTATGAAGATAACTAACAACAGAAGACCTTTGTGTACAGACTTAATCACTGCTGAACAGTTGGCAGTCTATGTCTAAAAGAGTTGGTACAGTCAGTAGAGGTAGTTTTGTCAGAGTCCGAGTGAGGAGTTTTTTGGGAGTTTTTAGTCCACAGCAACAGGAACAACAATCTCCACCAGAGCTTTTGAACAGTAATCACCCTTGGATGGGAAGAAAGGGCCCACATGGGCAGTCCAAAGCAGCCGAACCAGTCGAGGACACTTTGGCAAGGGACCACAGCAATGGCAGATCCAGGATGAGATGGTGACCTGTAGCCCCAATGATGGTCAGTCAGGTCAGGCAGTGGTTCCCCTTGGAGAGGACAGGCCAAAGAAAGGGATGTGAGCAAACAGAAAACAGAGTTAATTATGTTTAAATTTACAGGGTACAAATGATACTTGTAAAGAGAGCAAGTCGAGACTCTGGCATACCTCGATATAACTGCCCAGTTAAAACCCTGAGAGCACCCTGAGAGCACCCTGAGACACTGGGCCCCCCAACTCCACCGTCAACAAACTTGAGTGAACGTGAGGAGTGGTGGGACCACAGCACCAACATCCCAGTTAACTAGAATTCTCTGTGCCCACCACTTCCCAGCTCTACACCCTTCATCTAATAGGAAAAGTTAATAAGAGAAAGCCTGACAAGTAGGTTTTCACCCTATAACCGAGACTGTGTCTGAGCCTCAAACATTCAGCGGAAGGTTTTTACAAAGCTGGGAGGCTTTATATGAAAAGACTTTTCCCCCTTTTATAGCTTTCATAATTCTTGGGAGCATCATGAGATCTAATTAAGTGTGGAGCGTAGCAAGAGGTATTGGAGGTATTCAGGTGCAAGGCCATTCGTGGCTTTATATGTCAGTAATAGAACAAAATTTAATCAGATGCCAATGTAAAAAATAATCAGAGATAAGTTTATGTGGGTTTTGTAGTGATTTTCATACTGATTTCAAATCTGTGTTTAGTTTTTCCTGCACGTACAGTTTTTGTGATAAGGCTAGTTATATATTGCATGATAGTGGTCATGATACTGACTGACACTGATCATTATATCTATACCACAGTTTGCGCCTATCTGACTTTGCACTGAAAATATTGAAACACATCCATTTTGCACATCCATCTACCTCATAATTTAATTTTTTTTTCCCTGCTCCTTTGCACATTTCTTTCATTGCAAATGCACAGTTTATATTTATCTATATCTGCACATCACACTTGTCTTCAC
>JBBJLS010064859.1:0-32704 GCA_037577275.1 Bryconaethiops microstoma
ATGTAGAGGAGTAGACAGTATGTTGAACATGGGAAGTGATCTGGTGGATACCAAGTCGAGAGTGTTGCCTGCTTTGTTGGTTGGAGGGGCCTCACCGAGGGACAGGCCGAATGACAACAGGAGCCTCACAAGTCCGCAGGTCTGCACCTTGTTGCTTGGGAGATTGAAGTCGCCAAGGAGGATGAGTGGTGATTCATTGTCTGGGAATGAACTCAGAAGGACGTTCAGTTCATCTATGAAGTTGCCTAGAGGACCAGGTGGGTGATAAAGTACAGTGAAATGGAGTTTAGTTGGGTGTATTACAGTAACAGAGTGATATTCAAAGCAGGAAATGTTGAGATGAAGAAGACTGAGTGGCACGAAACGCCATGAACTTGAGAGAAGCAAACCTGTACCCCCTCCTCTGCCTGAAGTGTGAGGAGTCTGGTAGAAGGAGAAGGCAGAGGAAAGGGCTGTTGGAGTAGTTGTATCCTCTGGTGTGATCCAGGTCTCGGTGAGGGCCAGAAAGTGAAATGAGTGGAAGTCCAGAGATGAAGTCAGACTTTCTGACGCAGGATTGGCAATTCCACAGACCACCGTGAACCACTGTAGAAGGCTGTGGGGAAAGAGGTGGCTGGGAGAGGTTACTAGGATTTCTACTATGACGACTGGGGAAGTATCTTCTTGGACCAGAAGATATAAGAACAGGTATAGGTGTGATGCACATTATTTGTAGATAAACCAATGGGAACTGAGAATTAAGAACTATTTCCATTTCAATCAAATTTACTTCCGTTTCAATCAAACTCAATTACGTTTCACACACAGTTATTCTCAGTCACATATCCTATAATACTGTCTCATATCCACTGTCACATAACTATTCTCATTCACATTTACTATGAATCTCTAATATATATGCTATTATTCTACTTCAAATGTAAACTCATCCACTTACGTAAAGTACCATACTTGTTCACATATACAGTTGGATATATAATTTGTGGATATAATGTGTGTATGATAGTATAATATATGTAAAAGAATATAGTTATTTGTGTTAAAGAGAAAAGTATAGTATGTACAATGGTATGATGGTACATATAAGAGAGTTTTGTTGTGTGTGTCAGAGAGAAAAGTAATCTGTGTAGGAGTATAATAGTAAAAAAGGGCACGTACATACACGAGCGCATGTATACACATCCACTCACACACAAGTACACATATACACACGCACACATACACACTCATGCATAAACATGGGTATACCCACACACGCACACACACAGACACGTCAGGGGAAAGAAAAAAAAAAGAACAGGAATGCCCAAATCTGATCCTAGAGAGTCAGTGTCTGGCACAGATTGGTAGTTCCCCTGCTGAAACACACTCACTAAACCTAGTAATTAACAGATTAATGAGTTTTTGAATTCAAGTTCGAAGTGAACATTTGTCATACATGAACGCAGCACAGCATAGAGACTGAACAGCACAAAATTGTTCTCTGCATTTAACCCATTATCCAAAGTGAAGCAGCAACACAGCATCCAGGGACCAGTGAGCAGTAAGTGGGAATGGTACCTCGATCAAGGGTACCTCAGGGGTGCCACTGGCAGTCCTGAGATTCAAACCCATGACGTTCTGAATGCAGGGGCAACTCCCTAACCACCAGCTGCCCCAGTTAGAGTTGAACAAGATGTGTTTAAAGAGGGAAGTCCCAAACTGTGCTGGACACTGGCCTTCCAGGTTTATCTTATAAAGGTTTATCGTATCTTATCCATGATTGTATCTGGGCACCCATGATTTAGAGGTCACATGTAGGGCTCTCTTCAGGTACACTATTAAGCAGGGATAAAGAACTGAGAGCCTGTGTTCTTCACAGTCTAGAGACTACACTTGATCATGACCTGATGGGGTGTATCAGGTGTACTCAAGAAGAAAAATCACCAAACTGTGCAGGAATCTGAAGTAGTGGGCAATCTCATTTCCCCGTCCTTAGCTTACTTCCCTCAGTTTCTGTTTATGGTTTTTTCAGTGCTGTTGTGTGAATTATGCATATTAGAGCTATCAACCAACAACTTTAAGATAAGATAACCCATTATTGGTCCCACAGGTGGGAAATTTGCTAAATTCTGCTTTCAGTAAGGTATTGAACCAGACTCTCTTCATTCAACATTTTGCGTGTTACCGCTCTCCAGTGAAGGAGGTGGTTACATATATTGATGATTAAATGCAGGAAAGCTAATGCACAATTCAGTTAAAATTAGTAATTTAGCCTATAGCTAACTGTAACATCTTTCACGATAACAGAAGCTCAGAACTAGGACAACTTTCTGTCCTATGAATTGATAGTCCTGCAATTATTAAGGTAGTTAATGAAGAAATCATAATAATAATAATAATAATAATAATAATAAATAATAAAAGTATTTGTAATATCAAAATATGCTATATGCATTAGGGTCCTTGGGAAATAAACCAGGACCAGAGTTTCCTACCCCTGCTGTTATCCCAAGGTTTGGAAACAACAGTAATTTTGACATCAGTAACAGCATGCAGAATCTGATTTATTCAAGACAGAATGACCAGTAATATGTTTACTAACAAAGAACAATGGAGTTAAAACTAAATTACTGCAGCAGTAGAGTCTGCACTGGTAAAGCTAATGAGTTTAGCTCCTGCTCTGCCGCTCTAAGCAGATCCACCTGATTTTCCCACTCAGATGCTCCTGAAGGTTTGCTGAACTGAGTCAGGTGTGTGACATTAGGAGTGTTAGAGAGCATGAAATCTCATAATTAATTAGACTACAGCATTGTAAATTAATGGAAAGAACCTTTGACTGGATGTTTTAGATGTATATTGCTGGCTTTTTTAAACACTGGGCAGAAGATGGTATTTATGCACTGGCAATATGTTAAAATGTGTAAAGGAATATGTGAGATACTAGGATGCAAGCAGTGCGCAGTAGGGCATTAATAATTTCAGATTTTTTCAGATTGACTCATCCATCAATAAAGTTGAAGTCGAGTCGACAAGTCGTTTGATGACATCATCACACAGATGAGTGTAATGTGACTCGGGACTGTGTACTCTGGTTCAAAAAATGTAGGATTTCTTTAAAGCCTTCACCTTGTACTGCAGCCAAAGGTCTCACATATTTAACAATGAAATTAACAAGCGGATCTGTGATCTGCTGTTTTTTCTTATCAGTCAGAGGCTTTTCTGTAAAGCTACTCAGTGTCCTCTGGACAGGATGACTCCCTGCAGTGCTAGCATCCCCCATGTTAGCTAGCGGATGCCCTTTCAGATGCCCGTGTATAACGCTGATACTTTTATTGTACTTTAACACCGACTTGCAGATTGTGCAGGTCACTGTGCTGTTTGTGTGGACTAGAGTGAAGTATCTCCACACATGTGTTGTGTGTCTGTCACCTACTGTCTCTCATTTTGCTCTTGTCTGCACTTCACTTCTCCCATTATGTCAGCATATTTTTCCATTTCTATTTTTTGTTACTTTTGTAACTGATCTCAGGTTGGCCTGCCCGTATTAAAGAGCTGGTCCAGTTTCCAAAGTGCCTGTGACAATCATTTGAAGCAAAATGTTAAATGTAATTTTTCAAATGATCGTGTTTAGATTGTCCTCCACGCGCCAACACTACCGCCCTTTTTATGAAGTAACTATAATAACTGGTTAAGTCAGGGAACACATGTCAGCGTAAGCCAATCAGAGGCAGAGATTGCATTGTGTACACAAGCGTGCACACACAGAGAGGAAAAAACACAAAGGACTTCTCTCAGGGGTCATCGACTTGTGCCTCTAACATTGACGCATCGACAAATCAGCTTTTCTGATAATGCCCTAGTGCGCAGCAAGTGGGTGGGGATCTATGCTAGACAAAAAGCTAACACTTACATGAGAATGCTGTTCATAGACATCAGTTCAGCATTTAACACCATCATTTTTCTGATTTGGAAGCTGAGACTACTGGGCCTTGTCGGGTTTCGAGACAACCTGTGTTCTCCCCCACCCTAAGTTCGGAGATCCTGGTTCTTTCTTCATCACACGTATTCTCTCTTTATTCTAACAAAAAAACCAAAAACTTTGCGCAAGAGAGAGCAGCTCCGGGCTGAAGCCCCTCGCCATTCTGAAGCATTTCTCACTTTTCATCCTTTTTATTGGCGCAGCTAGAGAGTCAAGGACATTCCTTGATATAATTTTAAAAAAGGGCGAATGAGACCCTCTTTGTTCTCACAATCAGCGCACCCCACACGTAATAAACAAATTCTCTACTGAGATAAAACAGAGATAGTATATGGACCTCTTTGTGACCTAAGGTCAACAGCCCAGCACTTAGGCGCATTCCTTTGCCCCCCCCTTTTCCTCATGCGGGCCAAATTTATTGCGCCTAAGTGGTCTTGTGCACAGAGAGATCCAAATCACTCCTGATTAAGCACCTATTGATACTTCATTCTTCTACTTGCATTATTTTTCTACTATTCTAAAACATATGAAACATATAAAACCCATATAAAACCCACACCACCGTGCGTCCAGGCCTGTCACCGTGAGCTGGTCATCACGTTATCTAAAGACATTAGCTCGTTAGCTCTCTCTAAGAGCTAAGTCATTAGCTCTCTCTACTATTGTAACATCAAAGACATGTTCATATAAGACAATCCTGAATAAAAGTTGTGCCACAGTGTTTAACAAGGACATAATTTCCATCAGGGTAGACCAGCAGCCTATGTGGGGTGAGAAAAGGACTGAAAACTTGTCTTACAAAGGGAGAAGAAATGTGAGATTTTTTTTCTCTAAAATCCCTCGCCCTGTGGAGAGAACTCCTCGCGACTGGCTGCAGAGAAGAGGTGTGTGGAGGGGCGGGGCTTGTGGAGGGCGAGTTTCCGCTAAATCGGGACTTCAACAAGAACATAACCTGGTCGGAGCAGGTTTGAGACAGTGCGTAAATCGCCAAGGCAAAATACCTCACGTTAAATCCAATCACCTTTCGTAGTACATGTTACTCATAAAGTTACACCGCACGTTATCAGGTTACTCTCGAACTTACCGTGATAAGCCAGTAAATGTGCAGACCCGAGGCCAGATCTCCACGGTGTGTTACACTGAAGAGAATCTTAAATCCTGAAGGGTCTACGGTGTGTTTTCAGTGTCGAAATAGGACTGCCTCACCGCATTCACCAGCCAAACAGTGCTGTGAAGGCGATATTTACAGCTATTTACAAACAATAATATATGATTAAAGTCAGTGTTTTACATAAACACATTTGACTACCCCCGATCTACGGATCTTCCTCTTCCTGCTCATTGCAGGGGGGGGTTTCACAAAAATATTGAAAATGTTATATGTACTGTTAATATGCAGCTCTGCTTTTCTTATTTCTACACTGATCATGAAAATAAACACTTCAGTTTGAAGAATCTTGCATTTCCAAATATCTATGTGGTCATTACAATTAGTTATTTATGTATTTATTTATTTCATTAATTACTGTGTGTGTGTGAGCTCTGATTCTGGAGTTTAAAACTACCGTTTTGTGTTCATGTCAACAACAACAACAACAACAACAACAATAATAATAATAATAATAACCAGTATTGGTTGCTGTAAGGTTAATGACTGTTGAAGTGGCCAATCAGCGGAATGCTTGTGAGACGCAGCGCAGGGGGTGGGGCTTGTCGGAAAGTGGGTGGGGTTAGGCCCCAGGTGCGGTGTGAAAGGCGCTGCGGCGCGCGGGGGCGCGCGCCCTCTCTCTGCGTCTCTCGCGCAACCTGTAAAGCGCAGAAGGAGTCGCTCGCGGACATGGACGTGCAGCGTTTACAGCACTCAGCGTACCGCACATCCCTCAAACCGCACTCTGCACTCAGCCAACCTGCACCGCTGTAAGTCCGGAGCATGCAGCTTCTATTTCTGTAGTACTGAGGACAGGCTGCAGAACATACAGAACATCTAAACACAGACCTCCTCGACTGGAGGGGGGTGTGTGTGTGTGTTTACATGAGTGGAAGTGCAGTGAGAAGAGCAGGCAGAGGTGAAATTCACACCAGGGGACAATCAGAAGGTCTGTAGTTTATATTAGAGTGGTGGAAAACTAAAGTAATCTCCCAGAGCTCAGACTTCAGGCCTCTTTCACTGGTTTGTCAGAGACATTTGTTTTTCCACCTCACAGAATCCCATTACACCAGTGCCAGTATAGGCTGTGTGTTTTTAAATATGAGTGTTTAATTCCGGGGGAGAGTGTGTGTCCCCGAACAGCTTCACTGCACTGGCGAAGGAAAGAGAAACCACACATTCATACCAACTACTGTGCCACTGCGCACCTGCTGTGAGAGCGAGAAGTCCAGTAGTAGAAGGTCTGGTAGTGAGACTCTGAGTGTAATATCCACCTTGATGGGTGTCACGTTTAGCATCTCTTCTTCTTTTTCCTCCACCAGAACATGAATAGCCTGTCCTCAAATGTATCTCTTCGAACACATCATGAGAGGCCACGAGATGATCGCGTAAGACCGTTGAAATCGGAAGAGATTAAACATGAGAACCTGGAGGAACCAAATTATGGCTCGGAGTGTGGAAAGAGTTTTAAACAAGATATTCGTCTTGAATTACACCGGAGCACTCATGCAGAAGAGGAGCTGTACCACTGCTCCCACTGCAGGAAGAGCTTCAGGCAGTCCAGCACTGTAAAGACACACAGCTGCACCAAGGTGGAAGATGGAGGCTCTGTTACTGTGGTTCTCAAACCGAACTGCAGTAATGAAGCTGAAGACCCTGCTCTGATCAGCAGACCAAGCTTCTGCGCTCCTACATTAATAAGGTAAAAAGTGTGTATATTAGTGTTTGTCTATATATATATATATATGAGACCACTGCAAAAATGTTCAGTTTCTCGGGTTTTGTCTTTCATAGGTGCAAGTATTGAACTGAACAGCTTTGCCTTAGTTTTTAAGAACTGCTGACAATATTTCTCCTAATTTCCCACTAAAATTATTGTTCTTCGACAATACATCAAAATAACAGAAACGATAGTGTTTACAGAACTTGAATAATTCGAAGAGCTCTTGTTCACTCTTAAACCAAATGGCAATAATTACCTTTGACATACTTGTAGTAGTGTTTTGTCATCCAACTGGTCACATTGCAAGAGGAGAGTGTTGATTACAGCAGTGTTTTTTTTATTTTTATGTGATTCTGGTGATCACTAATCAGTACCTCATAAAGCACAGTTATGGAATCCTCCTCTACACACTCGTGTTTTCAGAGCTTTTCATATAAATCTTTCAAGCAGAACACATCTGACTTAAAATATGTAATAGTGAAGAAACAGGAGCAGATGATTCCAGATGATCAGGCCGTGATCAGTATACTGGTAGTGCTGAATGCTGAGTGGTTGGAACACCTTGTTTCTTTAGGCACTTTGCAGCTTGTCACAGTCAAACATTTGTTCCCACTAATTTCATTTAATCTACTCAATATGTCAAAGATAAGACAGTTTGAGAGGCAGAAAATAGTATTTTTTGCACCAGCATGGTGATTCAAACCAAAATATAAAGATTTTTTGGCTCAAGATTTTTGCACAGTAATGTATATTTTATCTTAAACTACCTTCACATTGTTTGTCAAACTAATTATAAAACTTTTGTTCCACTTCATATTGAGCCTTACATATTCATTTTTATTTTTATTTTCTCCGCCAGCAGTTCTCCTGGAGCTCACTTGAATGTTCCTCCACAAGCGGAACCAGAGAACCACGTCAGGCTGCTGAAATCGGAGGAGATTAAAGCGGAGGCCACAGAGGAGCTGTTCAGCTGCTCAGAGTGCGGGAAGAGTTTCAAACAGGAGAATCACCTGAAATCGCACCAGCGCACGCATGCGGCGGAGAGGTTACACCTCTGCTCCGAGTGTGGGCGGAGTTTTAGTAATCAGAGCAGTCTCCAGCGCCACCAGCGCGTTCACACGGGAGAGAAGCCGTACGTCTGCTCAGAGTGTGGTAAAGGTTTCAGCGATGGTTACAACCTCAAAAAGCATGAGGTCATCCACACGGGAGAGAAGCCTTATTGCTGTCTGTGCTGTGGAAAGAGCTTCACCAGGTACAGCAGCCTGCAGCTGCACCAGCGCACTCACACCGGAGAGAGACCGTATCCCTGCTCCGAGTGCGGGAAGAGCTTTCGGCAGCAGAGCAATCTTCTCGTTCACCAGCGCGTCCACACCGGAGAGAAGCCGTACCAGTGCTCAGAGTGTGGCAAGAGTTTTAATCGCCTGGATGTTCTCCAGCTCCACCAGCGAACTCACACCGGAGAGAAGCCCTACCGGTGCTCCGAGTGCGGGAAGAGCTTTTGTCAGCCAAATAACCTCCAAGTGCACCAGCGCATCCACACGGGAGAGAAGCCGTATTGCTGTCCGTTCTGTGAAAGGACTTTTACCAGACAAAACAACCTCCAAGAACACCAGCGCACCCACTCTGGAGAGAAGCCGTACCGCTGCTCCGAGTGCGGCAAGAGCTTCCGTCAGCAGAGCAATCTGCAGGTCCACCAGCGCACTCACACCGGGGAGAAGCCCTACAGCTGCTCCGAGTGCGGCAAGACTTTCAATCGCATGGATGTTCTCCAGCAGCATCAGCGAGTTCACACGGGAGAGAAGCCGTATCGGTGCTCAGACTGCGGGAGGCGTTTCTGTCAACAGAGTGCTCTCCAAGTGCACCAGCGCATCCACACTGGAGAGAAGCCCTACCAGTGCTCCCAGTGCAGAAAGATCTTCAGGTATTCCAAAAATTTAAAGGTGCACAAGTGCGCTGAGAGTGAGCTTTGCAGTCCTGTAGTTCCTGAACTTGATTACAGTGAAGAAACAGAAGATCTTCCTCCAGTCAGTGGTCCACAACTACCCTCAGTGTTTAAGGGAGAGAACCAGGACCCGGACGGCTGAACGCAGGGAACAGCGCACAATATGGACAAAATATCAGTATTGTGGATTTACTGCTACACATTGTGATTATGATGCCTTTTAATACATTAAAGGGTCAATCACTTTTTTTGGAATTACATTGACTTGAAGTCTGTAAATATTGTTTCAAAATGTACGATCACTTCCCCCATCCATACAATCCATATATGGAAACTGCTGCCTGTTTGTGATGTCACAAAACCAACTCATATTACATATGTCTGCTTAGTCAGCCTATAGCAGTTTAACCTCATCCAGTCACACTGAAGCTCTAGGGAGTATTTCTGCCACAGGCTGCAATGCAGGGCAGCCAATCAGAACAGGCCTCATTTCCATATATCAGTCTTAACAGTGCATTTACAGAAACAGCCTGGAAAGTGGCCATGTGGGAATAAATGATGAATGATGAGTTATATGTTTGACGCACAAACCCACACAAATGCCAGGGAAAAATATGAAACGGGAGGAAAATGTAGAATGTGTGCCCTTTAAAAGCGCTGCAGATAGTGATTTAAAAAATAAAAATGGACTTCAGTTGGATTGCATGAAGACCTCGATTTGTAAGAACACCCTGTATAACTCACCTAGAGCTGTGGTCACTCAGTCAGAAACACTGTGATTGGTTGGAGGCTCATGCATATTACAGCATAAAAGTATAAAAGACAACATTCTACATCTCCTCACTGCAGAGTCACTGCCAGCACTTCACTATTTCATGACCAATCACTGAATGTTTAGTCGGCTGAGATTCTGTTGGTTTTGATAGTTTCTGTAAAAGAACATTTGGGTCGCACAGTATGCGAGTGTGAGGAACCCTGAACATGGTGTTCTCCCGTGCAGAAGATCAGATCCTCCATGTGGACTCTGAGTGGTGTTTCTGAGGGCCTGCAGAAGTTCATGTAGAACCGCATAAAACTGAGAGTGAAGCTAAATTGCATTAAAAGTGTAATAAGATATGGAGTGTATTATATATTTTGTCATGTTCTGAACTTGCTTTGTTATGATTGTGATGATTTGTGATTTTGCAAGTAATAAAAAAGTGATGGTACATCGATCTGTCATGGTAGAAGAGTGTGTGCAAAGCTGTACTTAATAAGAGAAAAATCAGAATCTGTGTGATGGGAAACAGCCAAAAGGCGTTAAATAATAGTTATATAGGTCTTCTGGAATGCCGTGACAAAATGGTTCGTTTCATATCAATGTTCCTTTAAAATACCCAGTTGGGAGGAAGCTGAGCCCCCCCCCCCTCGAACTGCCCAATCAGAGGGCCGCTCGCTTGAGCTGCATCCAATCAAGTTGCAGGGGGCGGGGTGTGTCGGAATACCGGTGGGATTAGAATAGCGCTGAGGGTGCGAAGTGCCGGTGCAGGCCAGGCGGGGGCGCTGGTGCAGGGGTCCTCCCACCGCAGTTAGGCGGAGAAGCAGGCTGGGAGGGACGTGCAGGAGGAGCGGGGGCAGTGCAGAGGCTCTCCCCACTCTTTACAGTGAGTCTCCTGCATCTTCTGTACCGACACGTTTGTGAGGGGCGGAGTGTGTGTTGTCCTTCATGGTTTCATGGTTTAGCAAAAGATGATTTATTTGATTAATACTTAATGATTAGCACCACGGTCCCTCCAAACCCTCCTGTGTCTGGAGGTGATCGGTGCTGATGTTGTGGGGCAAAGGGTCACGTGTCTCCAGACTCCTGGTTTGGAGCTCGCGCCACTTGTCCTAAGTGCAGGTGAAGAGCTCAGAAGCTGCTTTCCCCAATTCCACTTCAAATGTCATACATTGAATTAAAACAATATTTTAATTTTGCGGCCAGTCAGTAGTGACCTGTGAACGTGATCACCTCATGTTACCATTTGGAACATGCTAGGGGCACATCGGTCTAAGTGTTGTTGGGGGCGGAGGTTGTGCAGGGTGTGTGTGTACGGCTCTACGTCTCGGCCGGTGTCCCTGGGGGGGTTGCCAACTTTCTCAACCCCAAATGAGGGACACTTTCTTGCAGGGGTGCGTGCAGAGCAGCTTACCAACAATAATGGAAATCGCAAGGTTTCATACTATAAATCTACACATTTCACACAGCTATACAGTCATTTTTTCTTATAAGGTTCACCACTCATTTTGACCACACAGTCTATAATTTTGTCACCGCTCAACACTAGCGGCCAGTGCACACACGCACACCGACACCCGTGTCTCATAGCAACGTTTGCATGAGTTTTGCCACGCTTACATTAGTCTATTATTGGCCGACGAGGCTGTGATTGGAATACGGGACAGGGAGCTGCCCCTGAAGGGACAAATCAAATATACTATTATACGATATACTATTAATACTGTAAATATTAAACTCATTCCAATCTTGTGAATACTAAAAAATGTTATTTTCTTAAATTTTTTATTTTTATTTTTTTAATCAATCTGTACACTTTCTATATGTTTATGTAAAGTTGGGGGAGCACGAGCCTAAGAATTTCATTATAGGTAATGATGCTACATTGTTATCTGTATATAATAATAAAACATGAAACTTGAAACTGAAAATCACCCATATTTCGGATGTCCCGGACAATTCAGGACGGTTGGCAACCGTAGTTGGGGGGTGCGCGCACATCTCTGCTTTTGTCCGGGAAACAAAAAGGGACAAGAAACTAATGCTTTTGAAAAGTGGGGGGAGTAATATCGGCCCCCCGACTATTATGGTTCCGGGGCCCATGGTTCATACCTTTAAAACTGCTCGTTTCACTGAAAAGACAACAGCATCGGATCTTACTGAGGAACAGACGTCTTTCAAGGAGTGAGATGAGTTCAGGCGTGCCTCGCTCCTACCAGAAACACTGTGGAACTGATGAACTGACTAAACGTGGCCCAGATGCTGAGAACAGTGCAGCGTGTGAACAGTTCGCCCCAACTGCTGTCCTGATCATTTTTAGGGTGGAATCTTTGAGTCATGTCCCTCATCCTCCTGAAAATGAACAGTTATTCTGCCATACTTTTGTAGCCATTAGAGGTGGTAGTAAACATTGATACAATATGGTATCACAATATTTTTAGGCACAGTATTATATTGATACAGCCGTGCCAGTTGTCAGTGTTTATATATTAAATATTGTAATATTTAAATGCACTTTGGTACAGATGTCTACTCTGATAGTATTGCTCCTGAAGTAGACATGGTGCCGCTAGACCTTTTCTTCTCTTGTGGAAATGGGAAAGGAGGTCAGATTGTTTAAGACACTGTAGAGACGTCTGCTGTACATTCGTTTTACAGTGGAAGAACCAGTAATATGTCTTCTTTGATATGTCTGCTATGACCATATTTGTTGTGGAAAAAATATGGTCATAGTATCATTTCGTGATTTCCACCCCTACTGGCCATATGCTAATTTACAACACGCGTCCCTGGACAAGCCTATAATAAAACCCCACTAAACATGACTGAAACCATGATCGTGCTGTAGCTCCTTTTTGAAGGTGGGTGTCCTCAGTCCTGCCTCCCATATTGTTTATCTGTCTCCTTGAGACTGTTTGACTATAGTCTCAGAATTTTCTGTCAGCTACAGAGCAGTTTGTCAGCCAGTTCACATACTCATTGTTGTATTTTCTTCTCTTTTCCTTTTTCGGTAACTTTCCCTCTAGTATTCATCGAGCGATGCCACCAGAGGAACCCGTGCGACTCCTGGAATCAGACCAGATTAAACAGGAGGACGTGGAAAAGCCGTTCTGCTGCTCGGAGTGCGGGAAGAGTTTTAAACAGGAGAATCATCTCAAATCGCACCAGCGCACTCATGCGGTGGAGAGGTCGTTTCAGTGCTCAGAGTGTGGGCGGAGCTTCAATCGACAGAGCACTTTGGAAATACACCAGCGCATCCACACGGGAGAGAGGCCGTACCAGTGCTCCGAGTGTGAGAAGAGCTACATTGACAGAGGAACTCTCACCAAACACCAGCGCACTCACACCGGAGAGAAGCCCTTTCAGTGCTTGGAGTGTGGGAAGACCTTTAAGGACAGTGACGGCCTCAAGAAACACCATAATATTCACACAGGAGAGAGGCCCTATTACTGCTCCTGCTGCGGGAGGAGCTTCACCAGGTACAGTAACCTCCAGCTCCACCAGCGCACTCACACCGGGGAGAAGCCGTACGTCTGCTCCGAGTGCGGCAAGAGTTTCAACCAGCAGACGAACCTGCAGGTGCACCTGCGCATCCACACTGGAGAGAGGCCGTACAAGTGCTCTGAGTGCGGGAAGAGCTTTAGTGATGGTGGACATCTGAGAAAACACCAAATCATCCACACAGGAGAGAAACCGTATCGATGCTCAGAGTGCAGCAAGAGCTTTAACCAGCTGAGCAACCTCCAAACACACCAGCGCGTTCACACGGGAGAGAGGCCGTATTTCTGCTCGGAGTGTGGGAAGTTCTTCAAGTACTCAAAAAGTCTGAAGATCCACAAGTGCACCAAAATGGAAAATGATAACTGCGTCATTATGGTGCTTGAACGTGATTACACCGAGGAAGCAGAAGATCCCGCCCCAGTCAGCCTCTGTGCTCCCACACTGTTGGGCGAGAGACAGGAGCAGGGATATTGAACTTGAGGAAATTATCATATGGTTACATTGTTTGCACTGACCACCAACAAAATAGTTGGAGAGACTATACCTTTTTAAAAAGGAGAATACAAAATATGGGTGCATGATTTTTCCTAACCAGTGTTATTTCTGGAGTCATGGTGAGCATTTTGTTAATGGTTTATTTAGGATTTGCATGATGTAGAGTGGTAGTGGCCTTGTGGGTAAAACACTTGCCTGTGAACCCGATGACCACAAAGTTGCACGTTCAGACCCCCCACTTTCTACCACTGTGTCCTTGAACAATACACTTAACACTCAGTTGCTCCAGGGGGACTGTCCCTGTAACTAATGTAAGTCGCTCGGGATAAGGATGTCTGTTCACTCAGATGTTACTCTAGAAATCGCCTACCTGCATGTCTACTTTGCTCCATCATCTACACCAATCAGCCCCAGCACCAACCCACCTGCAGGTGAAGTGAGTGTTGATGATCTGGTTACATTCCACACCACTTTTTCAAATGTTCCCCCCACAGTCAGCAAATGTGACTGGAACTCCCAGCTCCAATCAGAATCAGAAAACTTTGAATTCCTGAGGACTTCATGACCTATGGGGCAAGATGCCCCCCCCCCCCCCTTACAAGCAGAGCCATACAGACACTGCATTGTACAGTGAAGTTTCACTGTTCTGCGTTAGTGTAATAGATTAGCATTAGCATTGCTGAGTGCTTTTTTTTTGCATCATTGTACTGAAAATGAGTTGTCACACTCTAATCATATGCACTTTTCAATCAATTGCACTTATCAATTAAATTGAAATATTATTTATTATTATCAATAATACATTTTTATTTATTGGATGTTTTTTTTTAAACTGTGCATTATCTTAAAATGTTGTGTAGTTGCTCTTATAGTAATTGTTTTCCCATCTTCTTTCTGCATTATTTATTTTCTTCAACATTTCTTATGTGACTTGAAACGAAAAATGTCTTTAAAATGATATTATCTTTCTATTTGAATCCTGATTCTTGGTCTTCTCTTTTTATTTCATTGCTTCTTCATGCCCACTCACATATTTGTTAAAAAAAACGTTAATGTGCTTGTCATTCCCAGCAGTTACTTTTAATGATTTAAATATCTATATTTATATCTATTTATTGCATAAATCAATACCCGACTAATGTAGTGCTTAATGTGTATGCTCTGCTGTGTGAAATGACAGAGGATGCTTTAATAAAAATGTGAGAATTTGTTTTACATGTTTGACCAGTAATGTTGACTTTACGCTGTTCAGGTTTATATTTTTATTTTGCGGACTGTCTTTCAGTCCTGTTCTACCTGCACTCGTGTAGTCTTTTGGTGTTTCTGTTTTTGTTATACCACGGTCATTGAGGAACATTGTGGCCCTGGAGGAGCGTTGTTTTACTTCATTGTGTCTTGTGTTTATGCTTAAAATTAATGAAAACCTTCACAACTTTCTGTGGTCCCGTGGTCCGTGGTTTCCCCTTCAGACATTGTGGGGGCGCTGTAAGCGACGTTCTGCAGCTCTTCGCCCTTCAGTGAAGCAGACAGGCTGAGAGAGGGAAAGAGAGACAGGAGGAGCAGGATCAGTCTTTCCCGTAGTTCACACTAATGGTCATGACAGAATGTTTGGAGTTCCAGTTGTTTTTGAAGAGTAGAAACTAGGGTCCATCCCAGAGTCAGCTCGACAGCACGCATGCGCCGTTATGACGTCCAGACGTCCAGGTAAGTCCAGAGTAACAGCGTGTCCACAGCGCGCGATGTCGGTACTACTATAATTTTTTCTCGTACAGACGCAGTGGAATGAACATCAGTAACACAGCATAGGCATCCTCCTTCCCCCCCGACTAACTCTCTCTCTCACTCTGTATCTCTCACTCTGTATCTCTCTTGGATTTGCAAGTACCCCAAACAGCTGGTAGTCAAGTTCTTAGGGAGTTGCCCCTGTGCCTGTGATCAGAAAGTGGTGGGTTCAAATCCCAAACCTACTAGACACTTCTGAGGTACCCTTGAGCAAAGTACCATCCCCGCTCACTCCCTGGGCACTGTGTTCCTGGCTGCCTGCTGCTTCACTTGGGTGAATGGGTGAAATGCAGAGAAACAAAATGGTTATTTTTTAAACATTTTTGACCTACTTTTGGATTTCCACACGGATTTTGAATGATTTCTTTTCTTTTTCTCCTTCCAAAAACCTTCTTATAGTGTCCCTCGAACGATGCCACCAGAGGAACCCGTGCGACTCCTGGAATCAGACCAGATTAAACAGGAGGACGTGGAGAAGCCGTTCTGCTGCTCGGAGTGTGGGAAGAGTTTTAAACAGGAGAATCACCTCAAATCGCACCAGCGCACTCATGCGGTGGAGAGGTCGTTTCAGTGCACCGAGTGTGGGCGTAGCTTCAATCGGCAGAGCGGTCTCCAGCGACACCAGCGCATCCACACGGGAGAGAGGCCGTACCAGTGCTCCGAGTGTGAGAAGAGCTACATCGACAAGGACACTCTGAAGAAGCACCAGCGCACTCACACCGGAGAGAAGCCCTTTCAGTGCTCGGAGTGCGGGAAGAGCTTCGGAATCAGCGACAGCCTCAAAAAACACCAGCGCACTCACACAGGAGAGAGGCCGTACATCTGCTCCTGCTGCGGGAGGAGCTTCACCAGGTACAGTAACCTCCAGCTCCACCTGCGCACTCACACCGGGGAGAAGCCGTACGTCTGCTCCGAGTGCGGCAAGAGTTTCAACCAGCAGACAAACCTGCAGGTGCACCAGCGCATCCACACTGGAGAGAGGCCGTACAAGTGCTCTGAGTGCGGGAAGAGCTTTAGTGACGGCAGTCATTTCCGGAAGCACCAGATCCTTCACTCCAGAGAAAAGCCGTACCGCTGCTCTGAGTGCGGCAAGAGCTTTAACCAGCACGGCAGCCTCCAGCAGCACCGGCGCACTCACACCGGGGAGAAGCCTTACCACTGCTCCGAGTGCGACAGGAGCTTTAACCGGCCCAATGTTCTTCGACAGCACCAGCGCATCCACACGGGAGAGAAGCCCTACCAGTGCTCAGAGTGCGGGAGGAGCTTTAATCACCGCAGCAACTTCCAGCTACACCAGCGCATCCACACGGGACAGAAGCCGTACTGCTGCATGGAGTGCGGGCGGAGCTTTAGCCGGCCGGGCGTGCTCCAGCAGCACCAGCGGGTTCACACGGGAGAAAGGCCATACCTGTGCTCAGAGTGCGGGAAGAGCTTCAATCACCCGAGTAACTTCCGACTGCATAAGCGCATCCACACCGGGGAGAAGCCTTACCTGTGCTCGGAGTGCGGGATGAGCTTCACGCAGCTGTACAATTTCCAGCAACACCAGCGGGTTCACACAGGAGAGAGACCATATTACTGCTCAGACTGTGGGAAAAGCTTTAAGTATTCCAAAAGTTTTAAGATGCACAAGTGCACCAGGAGTGAGGGCGATAATTCTGTGATAGTGGTCCTTGAACCTGATGACAGAGAAGAGGCAGGGGATCCCACTTCGCTGGGGGAGGAGAAGCAGGACAAGTGAACATGGGAAACATTAGTTTGCGTGGTTTACATTGTGTGTGGTTTTTTGTGTCTCTTAAAGAAATGAGGATTGGAGGGATGTTCTGCTTTTAACAGCAATGGTGTTTTCATAATTGCATTTAACATACAAGCATTTCACTGATTCCTTATTTAGGATTTATCTGCACTTAAACACAACACTACACAGAGAAATACTGTAGTTGCATATTGTTTTGTCTTAATGTTTGCACACATGAAAAAGAAGGTGCAAATTAATGTCATAGTTTAAAAAAAAAGTTTCCACAGATCTAACAGGCGAATACACTGATCTGCCCTAACACTGAAGCCTGCCTAATATTGTTTCCCCACCCCCCGACAGCTCTGACACGTCTAGGTCTGGATTTCTCAAGACCTTTGAAGGCCTGAGGTTTTGCACCACCATCAGATCCTTTAAGTCCTGTAAGCTGTGAGATGGGGCCTCTATCGATGCACTTGTTTGTCCAGTACATTACACAGAAGTTTGATTAGAATG
This sequence comes from Bryconaethiops microstoma, assembly GCA_037577275.1. NCBI lineage: Eukaryota > Metazoa > Chordata > Actinopteri > Characiformes > Alestidae > Bryconaethiops > Bryconaethiops microstoma. The sequence continues at coordinate 17,560 of JBBJLS010064859.1, forward strand.
AGCTCTGAGGAATTTGGAGGCACCTTTAATTCTTTATTATGTTCCTAAAATCGTTCCTGAACAGTGTTTGCAGTGTGGGGGTTCGTCATCCTGCTGAAAGAGGACGCTTCTATGAGGAAAGAGCGTCTCCATGAAAACACTGACCTGGGTCTGTAATGTCTAGGTGTCAAAGGAACGTCCACATGAATGCAAGACCCAAGGTTCTCCAGAAGAACATCACCCAGAGCACCACACTGCCTCTGTCGTCTTGTATTCTTACCGTAGTGTATCCTGGTGCCATCTCTTCCCAGGGTAAGCAACACACACGCACCACAGGCCGTCCACATGGCGTAGAAGAAAATGTAATCCATCAGACCAGCCCACCTTCCATTGCTCAGACTTCAAGAACTGACTGTTCATTTACTGCTTAAGATAATTTGGCCATGTAGGTAAGATGGGTCAATGCATGGCACTGAACGGAGCGGCGGTGTTTGGGGTGCTGTACAGCGAGGGGAAGTATTCACTTTTGTTTTTGTTATTTAATAAAAGACCACTGCAGACGTCCACTTCACATGTATAATGATTCACTTCCTATGTTTCAGTTTAAAGGAAAGTAAAGCTTGTATGTCGTTAGACCTCAGAGAGATCAGCTGTCTGTTTGAATTTGAATTTTGCCTCTTTCAACCATGTATTGTCTCTACAAACATGAATATTGTTACTGTCTTGGATAACGAATAAAACATTTAACATTTCTTTATTCTCTCTTTTGTGTTCTACTCTCTGGTAGGACCAGGTAAAAAGGTGAGGTTCTGTAGGCTGGGAGTTTAGGTTTTGCATGAAGCTGTGTACTGACTGGGGAAGTTAGGGATGATGGCTACATATTTTTTACTGAAATGTTTGTAGTTTTGATCAAATTAAAACCATATAAGTGTGTCGTATCACTGACAGGTACGTACATCAGATTGAACTCCAGGTTTGTTTTCAGGGTTGGCACACATTCTAAACATATCATTAATCATTGTATCAAACATGGTACAGTTCTACATATATTCTTTTTCATTAAAGATCATAATATAAGCTAAATGTACTTTTTGTATTGTTATTGGGTAATGACAGCGTTATTCATCCAACGCACCACGATGGTCCAGCAAAGGGGGATGTTGAACATTGGTTGTATTTATATTTTCAGTGCACATTTTTGATCTTGTTCAGTGAAAAATGTAAGAGTAAAACATACATTTAAAATAATTTTTAAAAAAGTCATGTACAATTCTGTAATAATCATCTTCTACTTTTGGCTGCTCCCTATTAGGGGTCGGTACTTTGGGTCAGTCCTCTCCGTTTCCCTCTGTCCTCAGAAATTAAATAAATGGTACCCTCTGAATTTGCACAAATCTCTGTGTTTCATCAACCATTTTGTTCCATTTTGTTCTTGGTTTTGAGTGATGATATGCACCGGTGTAGGATGGACTGTAATTTACATTTTGATTCAAGTAGAAAATATTTGTGTCAGAGTTTCTCAATTGCAGTTTGTAAACTGAATTAGAGTAAAATTGTAAACTGAATTCATGTTTAAAAATCAAGCTGGAGGTTTTGGTCAGGGGAGGGCGGTAAGTCGCTCCAGACCAGGAGGTGGCGCTGAATTTATCCGTTAGTTTGTCCAGGAGATGAGAAACCTTTTGCTGCGGAGCAGAGCGCAATTGGAGAGAAACATCAAACAGTAAGGAGACTCCTCACCTTCTCCACACTCTGATCTCCTGCTGATCCTCACATGTTGTCCTCTTAAAACACACTCAGATATGAAGAACATCACCAGCAGCTTCCTCCACACACAGTGAGCTCCTGGGCAAGAGGAGAGGGGTCAGCATCATAACCATCACTATAATCATAATCATAATTATAGCAATGTTATAATTGGTTCTGACAATGGTATAATTAGTTTACACATTTTTATTACCCTTCATGGTTATGTTGTTGTTGTTGTTGTTATTTAACAGAGAAATACTTAATCTGTGTGTATCTCCACCTTCCTAGTCACTTGTTAGGGGGTCTAATGTTACGGTAACTAGAAAAATCTGATCTGTCTACAAAGCAGTTGGGTGAGAAGTGATTGGGTACGTTTTTGTCTCAGTTGGTGTGTAAATAAACCACACTGTGATTCAAACAAAGTTGAGCCAAAACATTATGAGCATTTGGAAAAGCCATGTTTGTGATCTCATAACAGCTGAAAGGCCTGGGGTGTACTGGCTGGTGAGCGAACAGTCAGTTGCTGGAGTGTTGGATGGAGGAGCAGTGGGTGTAAAGACCTGAGGGACTTTGAGAAATGTCAGACAGTGATGGCCATTGTTCAACATTACGAGATGGCAACTAAGACCACCCTGTCTGGTCTGATCCCACAGGAGAGCTGCTGTAGAACAAACCGAAGAAGTTCATGCTGCTCTGGCAGAAACACATAGTGCAGCACTGCCTGCTGCATATGGGACTGCGTAGCTGCAGGTTAGAGCGCTCATGCTGTCCCCTGTCCACCTCCAAAAGCACCTACAGTTGACATGTGTCAGCACTATGGAGCTCTTCCCTAATGGCATTGTCCTCTTTCATCAGGATGGTGCCCCCCACTCTGCCGCCTACTCTGAGGAACAAAGAGCTCAATTTGGCCTACAAATTCGATAGCATCTGTGGGAAAAACTAGTCAGATCCATGGAGGCCCCACCTCTCAGCTTAAAGGACTCAAACGATCTGCTGCTAAAGTCTTGGTGCAGAACCACAGCACTTTCAGAGGTCTTGGTGGAGTCCAGGGCTTGACAAGTCACAGTGGTTTTGGCGGCATACAAGCCGCTGGTCTTAATGTTTCGCCTCATCGGTGTATGTGTGGTGTCATTGTGTGAATTAATGCTTATGTGTTTTCTCTTTTTCTTTATTTATCTTCTCCAGAAAAGAATCATGTTCCATTGTTGGTGTTCTCCTGCTCCTAGAGTCTACTTTTCTCCCGCAAAAATTTGCCATCAGGAGCAAACCAAGCAATGCGTCCATGCTAGAATCAAAAGGGATTGCATGTGAGAATGTGGAGTTGGGATGAAATTCCAGTACCGCTCAGTGTTCGGACTGTGGAAAGGGTTTAAGTCATTGGAGTAGTCTCCAAACTCACCAAGGCGATCTTATGGAACAGAAATCGTATCACTGCTCGGAGTGCGGCGGGAGGTTTAACCATCAGGGAAATCTCCAACGACACCAGCGGATCCACACCGAAGAAAAGCAGCATCAGTGCTTGGAATTTGAGAAGAGTTTTCACCTCCAAACACACCAGCGCAGTCACACCAGGGAGAAGCCTTGCCAGTGCTCCGAGTGCATGAATGGCCACAGTAACCTCCAAAGGCACGGGCGCATCCACACGGGCAAAAAGCCGCACGTCTGCACTGAGTGCGGGAAGAGCTTTAATGACCAGTATAATTTCCACGTTCACCGACGCACTCACACTGGAGAGAAGCCATACCAGTGCTCAGAGTGTGGGAAGAGCTTTAATGCGCACAGTAATTTTCAAAGACACCAGCGCATCCACACGGGGGAGAAGCCCTACCGCTGCTCAGAGTGTGGGAAGAGCTTTAAGGACATAGGCACGTTCAACACACACCAGCGAATCCACACGGGGGAGAAGCCGTACCGCTGCTCAGACTGTGGGAAGAGCTTCACGGAGCAGAGTAATCTCCAAAGGCATCAGCGCACTCACACTGGAGAGAGGCCGTACCGCTGCTCACGCTGTGGGAAGAGCTTCAAAGACAAAAACACGTTCAACATCCATCAGCGCACTCACACCGGAGAGAGGCCGTACCGCTGCTCCGAGTGCGGGAAGAGCTTTACTGAACACAGCAACCTCCAAAGACACCGGCGCATCCACACCGGAGAGAAGCCCTACTACTGCTCACTGTGCCAGAGGAGCTTCAGGCACTCGAGCACCTTAAAGACACACAAGTGCACCCAGAGAGAAGATGGTTATTCTGTTACTGTGGTCCTTGAATCTGATCACGAGGAAGAAGCAGAAGATCACACCATGAAGGAGCGAAACTGTAGCATTTAAAATAGGCATACCTGTTCACGTTTGTACACTGTGACACAGGAGAGATCAGACCTTAGACTGGGTTTTTGGAGGCAGAGGGTCCTACTTCTCCTCCTAGGTGAGGTGCTCATATTGTAAGATTTCAGTATGAGGGCCTCTGCGGCAGCATGCACAACTGACAAACTCACGCCACTGAACCCTTCACACGACACGAGCAGTAGAATGTGTCATCAATTTAAATAGTGTACAAGCATATTATTTCATCTATTAATATAATATATGCTAAATTCATTAATAAAAGTCATGAAAATGGAAAAGAGCTGGTTTTACTGCACAAACTTGGACCAGTCAAGCTAAAATATGGTGGTGGATAAAAAATGAGAGTTTGAGGAGGAATCAATAGAGGTGTGAATCGCCACAGAGACAGTGATATGATACTGTCACAAGATTTGTTCCACAATACAATATTGTTGTGATTCTTGCACTGTAAAACAGACAATGGCCACTCTGACCTCCTTTCCAACTCTCCGGTTAGGATTAATTTGAATTATTTTGTCATCAACTGTATCAGAAGCCTTACAAGCTAGATGTACCACAAATTGTTCATCTTTCATTTAGCGCGAAAGAAAATGATCCTGTTTGATCTATACTCCGATGTGAGCTCATGATTTTATGCTATTATATTTTCCCTCTGCTTTTTCTCCTTCAGAAAATGATTGACATCCCACGGCAGGTCTGATCCTGCTCTTCTAGTTTCCACAAAGTTTAAATGGACTTCCTTGCAAATAAAGAGCTGACCCCTGAAGAACGTGTCCCTGCTGGAGTCAGAGGAGACTGTATGTGAGCACACAGCACATCGAAGGAGTTCCAGGTCTCCTTATGCTGACACACATGGAAAAACACCACAGAGGAATGTTTACATCAACGCAGTGACCTCCAGCAAGTCGTTAGAAATGTCCCTGAAGACAGGAGTGCACTCACTCTGGGGAGAAGCCATATCTGTTCTCAGTCATTGATGGAGTAGTGTCCAAATGCACCAGCACATCCAGATACGGGAAGGCCATATCACTGCCCAGAGTCACATAGTCAACACAGAACAGGAGTCTTTCTGTGGCATTCCCAAACCCCATACGCCCCCAGTTGAGCGAGGGGTAAACTTAAGATTTAGGAGGTGGGTGATCCCAAGGCTGACAAGTCTATTTAAATGAAGTACACACTGTATTCACACTGTTGGTGTCGACTACTGCTCCTAGCCTCCTAAAGCAGGGGTGTACAACTCTGGTCCTGTCTGTGTGGCTTCTTATTTAGCTGCCAAGTCTTACAGGTGTGGTACATTCACCTGCCCTGCAGTGCAGGAACAGTTCTGCTCTCTCTTTTTTACGCCTCTTTGATGAAGCTTCACATTTTGACTGTCTTTGTAGGCTTTAGCTTTTATCTTTTTTTATCTTATTTATTGGAGATTAATAAACTATTTAACACCCGAGGACTAAGTGAGACTGTTAGAGATGGGAGAGCTGTAGATACGGTAGAAACATCAGACCACAAGTTTCAGAGCAGTAAAATATTAGAACACTAAGAGCAGGAGTGCCCAATCGGGGACCCAGGGTGTCGGTATCCAGCACGGTTTGTTGGTTCCTCTTCAAACACATTCAGTAAACCTTGCCATTAACAGGTTGAACCAGGTGAGTTTGAGCAGGTAAATCAACTCCAGGACTGCGGCAGGGCACCTCTGGATACAAAAGCAGGAAAGTTCATTTGGAAAACGAGAGAAAAATATCAATCATTTAGAGAACACCTTATATCACATGAGGTCTTCCAAAGCAGAGGTGGATAGGGTGATCCTCACCCACCGGAATGAGATCATTAAACAGCAGAAAGTTTTTGAAAAGGACATGGTTAGATCTGCAGCATGTTACTTATATGGGAACTTCAGTGCTTCAGACATTGTAGGCTGATTTTATAGATTTAGCAGTCATTAAGTTTTCTTATTTTCTGTTCTTGATGGCTTAAGTAGACTGTGTAAGTATATCTGTATAGTGCAGAAAGTGTGCCCTTTCAGCTAATATCTGTTGTTGCTGGGCATTGTTTTATCTGTTTATATTGATGTGTTGGTTCTGTTTTTTTTGTTTGTTTGTTTGTTTTTTGCAGTATTTGTCCTTCAGCATTTCATAGCACCTTGAAGAGAAATAGCACTTTTAAGAATTAAATTGACTAGACCTGTGCTTCATGGTTAGCAACACTGTTGTCTCCTTTTAATCACTACAGTTAACTGGATGACTTTTTTTCTAGTAAAGTGTTCATTTGACTGTAAATAGAAATATGTATTTTTATTTACATGTCTAATTTAGTTCATTTCAGCTTTTACTGTTCATGTTAAAGGAATTGATTCTATACCAAACATTTCTGAATAGCTATGTACCATTAATGCAAAAATGTATTGAATTATTGGTCTCATTTCTGCGTATCTTTATGTAATAAATGTATGTGTAATACACTTAAACCTGTAGTACATCACACAAAAGTGTTTTGGCGCCTGCAACATCAGCTGCCTGGAGATTTGAGTCAAATATCTGAAAATAAATCTCTCCTTTAAGCTGAGCGTGGCAAGGGGGTGGATTTCTAAGGTCATTCGTTGTTGTAAGGAGTCTCATATGTTATAACCTATTTATTAGTTCACATGCAGAATAATCTCAGATAGCTATTGCCAAGATGGAAATAAATATAAAATAATAACTGGGTACTTAATTTACAACATGTAGCTTCCATAATGAATACAAAATATTAATACATTTGATTGTTTTATATTTTATTCACTAAGACGCCGAGCGGTCTTTGGCATTTAACTATTTTATTATGAGCCAATCAGAGACTGTTGCTAGGCAGATTCTCCATCACTGTTTTCAAAATACCCAATCAGAGACAACTAAAAGTTTTCCTTTTTTTTTACTACCCAATCGGGAACTGTTGTTAGACATATTCTCCTGTCAGACGTTCTTCGGTCACTTTTGGTGTAAGAAGTTCAGGAAGTCTGATTTCTCATTGATTTTGAGTTTTATGAGCGGACGAACTGACGTAAGTTTCTCTGTATTTTATCATACTCTAAAGCTGGTTAGGTCTGGTTGAGTTTCTACGAGTTAGGAAACATTTACACAGTAAGCAGTTAAAAAGAACTTGATGACAGCATGCATTAAAGTCCGTTAATTTAGGTACATTTTCTTGTTTATTTTTAACAGAACGTTAGACGTCGGGATTTAATTATGAAGCTGAGTATAAAATGCTAAACGTGCGGGCATATGTGTTTTTATTTTACAGGGGAACTTCAGGATGGCAGTGCAGGAGCCTGGGAGAGCAGCAGAGGAGAGTCCCGACAGCGACGACAGTATTAAAGATAAACGTCCACAGTTCTTCCACGTGGACAGGTTAGTATCCCTCCATCCATCCATCCATCCAACCAACTAACCAACCAACTAACTAAAGTGCAAATGAGAAATACATTAAAGAAAGGAATTTTAGGGATTTACTCACATGCAGGCGTCAACAAAAATATGGAACTAAACTCACATCAAACATGTAACTTGCATAATTAAAACATTAATAATTTTGGATATTTAAATATTTTTTTCCACTACAACTGCAAACATTCATCGGCGTTCAATTGAAATATGGGCCAATCAGAGACAGTTGTTAGGCAGATTCTCCTGTCCGACGTTGTTCCTTCAGATTTGCTCTAAGAAATTCTTGTCTTCATTGTTTTCATTATTAACCACTGTTACAGACTTTAGAGACTGTTGCTTGTTATAAACAGTTACTTAGTTATTTATAGGGCAACATTTTAATGGCCTTTTTCTTATTTTTATTTTTGTATTTAGAGAAGTCGTATCGAACCTGGAGAACAGAAAGAAGCACAAAAGTAGGCAGAGGTTTCTGGCTGGAGTGACAGAGGCGACCTGTGTCTCTGGGAGAGGTCAGTGCCCCTACAGGTTCATTCACTGTGCTTTAGGTTTGAGGCTAAACATTGGTAATAGTAATACTCTTGCGTGTGTAATAAGCATAACAGAGGGCTTCCTGGTCGTCTCCTGAAGATTAGAAAGAACATAAATATTATAAAACACAGTGTTCTTTTTTTTATTCTCTATCTTTCTTTGGCAGTTGATTTAAAGAGGACGGAAAAGCAGCTCAGTTTTTCAACAGGCCATGACGGCTATAGTGGGCGGCCGAGCGTGCACGCTTTAGCTGGACACTATGAGGAAGGAAAGTGCAGATGCATGCCATCAGCTGATTGCGTTCAAAATGTTTTGAATCACCAATGATTTCGTCATACGAAAATTTCTGATAATGAATCAATTTCTGTTAAACAGTCACTTAAAGCTGGACGTTTTACGATACAAAAAATTTGAGAACTTCTGTACAGCTTACCTCACATTACTTTAAGTATAGTAGCTACAAGTACAGTATAATGGCAGAATAGTTTGTTGAGTAAATTACTGTAAATCCTAAAATACAAGTAATCAACACAAGTAGTGCAACTTTGTCTGTGTGGTAGTGACATTATCCCTGTGGCAGTATATTTAAATGACATGGATCATCATGTAACATCAACTTATAATATGCGTCGACTCCAGTTAATTGTTATCCAGTGTTTTGAACGCAAACAGCACAGGGCTGTCTGACAACTTTTCCTCTCTCTAGCTAACAGCTATAGCTGACACCAGCGCATGACTGCTGTAGCCGTCACCGTAGCACTGCAGCTATAGGTGACCGCTATAGTCGAGCACTATAAGTGATACTATAGCACCGCAGATGTGGTTGACTGCTATACTCTATAGGTATTATAGTCACTGCCACATCACCCCAGATGTGGTTGACTGCTATACACTATAGGTATTATAGTCAGTGCCACATCATAGCTATAGGTGAGCGCTTTAGTCAAGCACTATAGACGATTTCATAGCATTGCTGCTCTCGGTGGCCACTGTCATCAGCAAAGAGTGGAACCCCTTTAACTGACTGCTGTAATCAACCACTAGAGTCAACGGCAGAGCAGGATCCTATGATGTGACGAGTGTAGTCCTCGCTGATGCATGACCACTGGAGAGCAACTACCACAGCTTTCACCACAGAGTTCAAAGTAGAAAAGTTGTTTACACGCTTTTTTAATTCAAAATGTGCTACCTGTGACAGATATCCTCACTGTATCCTGATTGTTACTCTATGATCAATTAATGACTTTTTAATATCTGTCATGAGCTATGTTATATAGTTAGTATACCAGTTTCTCAAACACATTATAGTTTCTCCAAAAATGTTTACTTGGTTAAAGGGCAGTGGATGATTTCTGATCATAAAATGGTTATGGGTGAGCTTGTGAAATAAATTTGACCAGAGTGTGTCGTGGTCTATGGAGTTTATCTAAACTTTGACATAAAGCGTGGAGAACACCAACTGAATTCCTCACCATTTCACCTTCTACTACTCTGTACCATCCCTGAAACATATGGTTATAGTCTGAGAGATGTATGACAGTAGAAGGGGAACTTTGACAGGAGTTTTGGGCAGCTTAAGCTTTGGACACACCACAAGCAGTGCTGGACTGGCCATGTAATTATGGGCAGGCGCAGAATCCCGTCAGCACAGAATCCCGTTTACGTGTGTGTGTGTGTGTGTGTGTGTATGTGTGTGTGTATATATATATATTATACACACACACACACACACACATGTGTACAGTAAATCCCTGACTATCGCGGTACCCGCGTATAATAAAAACCGCGAAGAGAAACACTGGAGACCGCTCCACGTGAGATGCGTCACAGAACAGAAGCCAGTCAGCATCAGGGAAAAAATTAATAGCATTCTCGGATTGGCTACTTTCAAACCTCCCACCTCCAAGTACAGCAGCGTTTCACCATCCTAAGATGCGCTTTCATTGTGTTCGCTCAATAGTACCAAAACATTCTTACAGTTATATTTATGGAAATGTAGCGGAATTTACTTTTATATTTATGTTACAAAATTAGTCACTTATGTTTTCTTAATAAATTAAAATGCATGAAAAAGTATATATTGCCACAAAAAAAGCAAAAATAAAAAATGAAAATGCAGAGGATATATGTGGTTTCCGCGAATTTGCAGGTGTTTCCACAAACAATTATTAGTTCGGTTCTAAGAAAAAGTCGGCAAATGCTGAACCGTGAATGAGCGGGGACTTACTGTATATATGCTTTCTCACATCCTTAATTGAAATTTATATTCAATAATTGGTAATGCAGTAAAGGCCAGGAAAAGTACAGTTGTGGCCAAAAGTTTGGAGAGTGACACAAATATTAATTTTTAAATGTAGTTTTTATGATGGCAATTTGCATATACAGTAAACCCCTGAATTTTTGATGTGATAAAAGAAATGCCTAAAAATGGCATTTTTATAGTGTAAACCCTAAATATGCCCCCAAATACGTTCCCAGAACTCTTTCATTTCATTTTAAATTCAGCTTAATACTTTACCCTTAAAAAAATGTAAAGGTAAACTCATATACGTGCTGTACAGTGTACACTGACCTGCTGTCTCCCATAGTTAATTCATGCACGCGCATTTTCTTTGGTATGCACTGTTGTTTTCTTTGGTATAACCAGGGTAAATACAGTAATAATTTAATTTAATTTACAATAATAAAAATACAGTAAAATGTATGAGTAATCACCAGTAATAAATGATATTGATTGAAGACGAGGATTTACAGTTTTTCGGGCGGCGCCTCTCCTTCAGGCGCTTCAAGAGGAGTCGTATTGTTGTGACCCGCCGGTTAAAGCAGACACTGGACAGCGACTGCGCTCAACAGCTTCTTTTTATTAAGGTTTTTTCTATAATAGTTGAGTTGCTGTGTGGCCACAACTCACCCCGCCAAACCTTGAACCAGCACTAAACCCGCTCACCTCTCTCACTCACTTGTTGTGGTCCTGGTTGCGGTTCTTCGGTACCTTCTGCATCGTCTCCTGTTGCGAACTGCTGGTACGATTTCGAACTGCTTTGTCTCTCACAGATCGTGTTACCATCCAAGGGGATGTTCTTCTTCCTGCAGTCGGTGATCCACAGTGCCAAGGCAGATTCCATCCTGACGATATTCTTATTTCTTTAGGCCATTACCTTTTTGGCACTGTCACAGAAACTTACTGATACTCCTGATCGCTGCCTCGTTCTTTATGTAGCGTATGGTGCTCTCTTTAATACCATAATGGTGCTCTCTTTAATACCATAATGGTGCTCTCTTTAATACCATATGCTACTGCGCCATAACTTTTTCCTTCCCGGAGCATATCCAGTAGTTCTACCTTCTCTTGGAATGTCTTACACGTTTTCTGGTGCTTCTGAAGCCTTAGAAGGTGCAGAGCGTTTGGACGGCATCTTAGGGCTTTAAGAAAAACAAAACGAAAAACACAAGAACATGAGGGCAGCAGCCAATACACAGTTGCTTTGTGTTTTCTCAACAGTGCTAAAAAAAATTATAGGTATGTTTTATATACAAATGTAGCAGAATTTATATTTGAATTAATATTTATGTTACAAAATTAGTAAACTATATTTTTCTTAATAATGTAGCACAAAAATGCGTAAAAAATTATATATTGCCACGAAAAAAGCAACAAAAAAAAATACGGAAGATATTTGTTTTCTGCGAATTTGCGGGGGTTTTCACAAACAATTATTTGTTCGGTTCTAAGAAAAAATCCACGAATGACTGAAGCTGCGAATTCTTAACTGAATTAGCGGAGGTTTACTGTACTCCAGAATGTAATGAAAAGTGATCAGAATTGCAGTTAATTGCAAAGTCCCTCTTTGCCATGAAAATGAACTTACATAATCCCAAAAAACCCATTTATACTATAATTTCAGCCCTGTTTTAAAAGGACCTGCTGAAATCATTTCAGTGATCCTCTCCTTAACACAGGTGAGCGTGCAGAGAAGGCTGGACATCACTCTGTCATGCTACTGAGTTATAATAGCAGACTGGATGCTTTAAAAGGAGGATGGTGCTTGAAATCAATCTTTCTGTATTGTCCATGGTTACCTGCAAGGAAACATGTGCAGTCATTATTGCTTTACATAAAAGGGCTTTACATTTAAGGATATTGCTGCTAGTAAGATTGCAGCTATATCAGCCATTCATCGGTTCATCAGTTACTTCAGTTTTTGTAAAGAAGGCTTCAAGGCACCCAAGAAAGTCCAGCAAGTACCAGGACCATCTCCTAAAGGTGATTCAGGGCACCGTCTGTGCAGAGCTTGTTCAGGAGTGGCAGCAGGCTTGTGCACACACAGTGTGGCAAAGACTTGTGGAGGATGGCCTGGTGTCAGGAAGGGCAGCAAAGAAGCCACTTCTCTCCAGTATGGTCGAGCACTGAACCATAAGGCAAGAGTGATAACTAACTGGCTCAGGGAGCAAAACATTGAAATTTTGGGTCCATGGCCAGGAAACAGGACTTGTGGTCAATCCTCTAGAAGCAGGTGGACAAACAAAAACCCCACAAACTCTGAGTAGCTTTAAGCATTGATTATGCAAGAATGAGTTGCCATCACTCAGGATTTGGCCCAGACAGTATGCTGTGGTAATTTGCAGAGGTGTTCATAATGAAAGGCCAACAATGCAAATTTTGACTCTGTTAGGGGTGGGATGAGATGAGATCTCGCAATATTAAAACGTGGCAATATTTTTCGTCACACAAAAAGCAGTCTCATGAAGCAGCAGTCAGCATGACATCTGAGCAATTTTAATGTGGGGGGATGACATACTGGTGGGGAGATCTAGAACGTGGGGGTAGGAGGGTAATAACTGTAGCAAAGTGTTTTCCTGGGGTGTGGGGGCGTCTCACGTGTTTCCCTCATACAAATTACTAGGTGGATAAGCACACCTGTCCATCCCTCCAGTCTTAGTCCTAAGTGAGCGTGTCTTTTCAGCTGCAGGAGACATAGGTAGCACCCAGAGGTCTCAGCTGCCAGAAAACATAGATATGTTTTTTTTCCAGATATCACCATATCTCAGCCCAGGCTGTGTAGTTGTAACCATCTCAGGTCCAGAGCTCTGTATCATGCTTGAAGAAAAATCTGGTCCCTCTGCACTTTGATTTACGGTTTTCATTTGTTTTCACTTAAAATAGACTACGAAATGTTTTATTTATTTTTGTTAATTATACTGTTTTTATTTTTTATGTTCAACTTGTTTAGTTAGAAGGTCACATACAGCTTTAACAAGTTAGGAGTTCATGCACAGTTATAAGGTTGGATAAAACTATAGAGAAATCATATAAGAGGAGCCAGTCATTTGTTTGTAGCAAAAACCTACAGTGCATGCATATTGTTCTGTTCAGTTGCTACTGCATATGATATTTCAAGCCTAATAATTTATAATTAAAAGTAAAACTTTAGTGATCAGTTACATCATTTCAAAATGCACCTGAGTTGTTTTGTGTTTCAGACTTTCAGTCAAATTAAAGGGGACATATTGTGCAAAACTCAGTTTTGCATCCTTTTGTGTTTCCATTTGGGTCTCTACTGCTCCTATAAACACTCCGAGCGCAGAAAAAAAAACATCTATCCATTTTCTGTGAATCAATTGAAAGATTTTGGTGTCAGGAATTGCTTCTACGAGCCGTGATGTCAGAATAGGGAAATTTGCATAGAACCACCCCTCAACTATCGAGGCTCCACCCACTAGATTAATTGAAGATCCGCCATTTTTGTCTGCTGGTTTTACGAGCACGCATAAGACACTGAGCGCTGTGACTACAGGCAAAGGCAAGTCACTCATGAAGTGTTGTGTTCATCTTGCTCGGGGTCCAACATATAGGGATGGAAAGCGCCTCTGTTTCACTTGTGTGTTAAGCGCGCAGCGTTAGCATGGAATGGGTAGGGCGTGGCCAGCAACAGCTTATTTGCATAAAAGTGACAGAGCCTTAAACGGCTCATTTTGACAGGGACTGAAACTGTCAAGAATAAAGCTGGTGACATCTCTTTATGTGAGAGTGATTTTGTGCAAAGAACTTCATGAACATGTTTTGTAGCCCATAGACCTTTATAACTAAAGTGAGTTTTACATAATATGTCCCCTTTAAAAACTTTTTCCAGTCATCTATTTAATCTTTAAAGTTGCTGAAAAATCTGGTTAAAGTCTTGTTCTCATGTACCCAATATTGTGAATCATCTCGTGAGCTGAGCAGAGCGTCTCGTCACACCCCCGCTCTTTGGATAATTTTAATGAAATGCTTGTAATTATAAATAAACTCAGTTCTTAATGTGAGAAGTTAGAGTTTTGTTTTGTTATAAGTTTCTCAACAAATGCATTTGCGTAACGTTTTTATGAAATGATCATAATCACCTTAAATACGGTGTTCCCATTCAAAGTCACGGTTCAGAGTTCGCAGCCTCAGTCGTTCTTGGGTTTTTTCTCAGAACTGAACTAGTAATTGTTGGCGGAAACCCCCACAAATTTGGTGAAACCGCAAATAGCCAGCACATTTTTTCTATGTTTTGCCTGGCAATATATAATTTTTCATGCATTTTAGTGCTAACTTATTAAGACAACTATTTACTAAATGAGGAACATAAATATTAACCTAAACTCAGCTGAATATGCATATAAAAATATAATGGTATACATTTTTAGTACTGTCAAGAGAACACAAAGCAATCATATATTGGCTGCTACTCTGAGACGCATCTCAGGCAGATGCAGTCCAGCATTCCCGCATCATAACTGTTTTATTACTGTATTTGCTTAAACCAAAGAAAATAACAGCGCATACCAAAGAAAACACGTTATTATGAGATGAAGTACAGTATATACAGCGAGGCAAGAAAGTATTTAGTCAGCCACCAATTGTGCAAGTTCTCCCACTTAAAAAGATGAGAGAGGCCTGTAATTTCATCATAGGTATACCTCAACTATGACAGACAAAATGAGCAAAAAAAATCCAGAAAATCACATTGTCTGATTTTTAAAGGATTTATTTGCAAATTATGGTGGAAAATATTTATTTGTTGCATCCAAACAACACCATACCTACCGTGAAGCATGGGGGTGGAAACATCATGCTTTGGGGCTGTTTTTCCGCAAAGGGACCAGGATG
>JBBJLS010064880.1:0-12759 GCA_037577275.1 Bryconaethiops microstoma
ACCCAGTGGTGGTGCTGAAGGTAGAATTCAAACCCACGACCTCTTGGTCCAGAGGCAAGTATCCTACCACTAGGCCATCACCATCACTGCACTGGTGCTTCAATTCTCCTTTTGCTCTAAACTGTACGTATTTTACATTTATTCAACAAAACAACACATTCACATTTGACTTTGGTGATTTTTGCATTGGTGGAGCTCCTGAACTCCTTTGGCGCTTTACTTTTGGATTCTACTGATCATTAACATTAATTGACATGTTTTTGTCTTCATCAAGAGAAACCTGGACAAGTCCTGGGCTAATTTGTCCCTGCATATTTAAAGGTAGGCCCAAAACTGGTCTCTGATTTGTGTTTAGGACCAAGTGTTGAACTTACAAAGCTTTGATTTCTCAGAGACTGAACCATTTGCCTCCAAATTGTCTGTTTAAATGAAAATTTTTGTGCTTCTCTATGAAGGATAAATAGTCATACTGCTCAATGCAAACTTTAGCAAGTTTGTAACCGAACGTTCTGCAGTTCAGGAAATTATTCCGTTTTTTGAGCTGTTTGAGGAGGTTTGAGGTGTTTATACTTCTACTCTGAATTTATGAGAAAGTGCTTTGACTCTTTTTGAAATTATTACATAACCACACATTTACTTCAGTATCAGGTTGGAAAACTCAACATACTTGTTTGCTCCCAGAAGCAGCCCGTTCACATCTCACTGTAGGGCTTCTTGTCACAAGGCTGAGACTGGGACAAGATCGCCACCTGGTGGGCAGGAAACACATTGCCTGAGGGACCTCTCAGTGCAGAGGGCCATTTCTACCAGTAGGGCGAGTCCCAGTGGAAGGGAGGAAGAGGTCAGGGGGTTAGATGTGATGGAATTTCCTCATTTTCCTAAATGGGACATTTAAGGCTGGGTGATATGACAAAAATCTTGAATGCCTGATATATATACAAAACATATATATATATACACACACACACACACATACACATACATGCACCACATACTTATATAACTGCACTGCACTCTCTGTCTAACCTGCCTTACTCGACTCACAAACAGGTACAGTGACTCGTATTCACTAGTATTCATGTAGAATGTCTGTATACACCCTTACATTATTCACTTATATTGTAAAAACCTCACTCACCTGTACCGTACTATAGTCACAATAATTATTCACACTGATGTATTTATACCTTATATACTTATACTACACTATATACACTCTTATTAGACTATGTACTCCATACTAACTTATACTAGTCAATACACACTATGTACACTTATATCAGAGTATATACACCATTTTAAGTTATACTAGACAATAAACTCCATGTTCATTTATATTTAAACAAACATCAAATGCACTTACCTTATGCACCATATACACTACTCTATACACATCATGCTGATGCTAACCATAGTATACTACACAATATACTGGACCCTACACACAATTTTATCAAACTGTATACACTATTCACACTCAAATTAGATTACATACACACCGCATACACATTAACTATATAAAATATACACACTTATATTCGACTACATACACACTACACACACAATGTACTAGATACACCACATTTATTTATACAAGCTTTTTAATATTAACCATAATCACATATAATACACTATATACACACTATTCACACATATCCCAGTGTTTACACACTTATACTGGCCTACACACACCATACACACTCATACTAGATTATGTTCACCTTACTTACTTATATTAGCTAATGAATATCCTACCCAATTCACAAAAAAAAATCTTTATGCATGCTGCCACATTTAACATATAGGTCATTATTTCTATGATTTTTTAAAAAGATGCATATGATTTCTGTTTTGTTTCCCTTTGTTGCTTTATTTCTCTGTCCTTGTGCTTTGTGCAGTGCCTTGTATTATTTTCCTGGGCTTTCTGCTTCGACGTCACTGTCCTTTGTACCAGATTCCCCTAGACAGGAGGAAAGATCTCTTTCAGCTCGGAGTTGTGGCTTAAACAGTCCCAGCCAATCCTGCTTCTGCTGGGGGCGGAGCAAAGCCACGTGCAAGCCAAGTCTCGTCCAGAGCGATCAGCTGATAGGAAATGTCGCGGGATTTCTCTAAACAAAGACCAAGAATTGTACAGAGAGGAGGCTGAGAGACTGGCTGTGTTAAAGATAATGATGTTTATTCCCGATGTTTATAAACATAAACAGGTTATTCCTGTTTATTTTGTTGTTCAGTCCCAATTTGTTGACTGCTGTTCTCTGTGGCCCTGTAAACTGAATGTTAGATCTAAATACCTGTGTGTGCGTGTGTGTGCGTGTAATGCTTCCAGTGAACTGTTCTTTTTTTGTGTGCAGTTTTTATCATTGTGAGCTGTGGGGGCGCTAAATGTATGGGAGATGGAGGAAGTATGTGTGTGTGTGTGTGTGTGTGTCCTGCTACACACACAGTCACGCACATTCTTCCAGGGAACTCCTCCCACGTGCTTCATGCACGTGGAGCAACTACATCATTCAGAGAAGGGGCCGTGTGTTAACCCACCAGCTGTATGGGGAGGTAGAAGTGGAGCGAGAGAACGAGAAAGCGAAAAAAAACACCACCACAGGGATTGAACCTTCAGTAGTCACAGTTATTTTTTTGCTGCACCAATGAAATGCAATTAAACAATCATTTACATAATTACATACTCAATTACATCCACATCTGACAAGTTTTAACCCAACTGCTGCATGTTCTCAATCTGTTCTGTAACAATTTTGGATATATATATATATAAAGAATAACAGCAGGAGTTTAAAGAAAACAGCTGATTTCTCAAATTGTAATTAATTTAGACTTTTAATGAAATTCAGATCCTAATAAGGAACATCTCCTCTTGTGCAAACACCAACATGGCCTGGACTGAGAGTTTTAAAATCTCCACATTCCACATGGTTTCTCCACTCGTCTGAGTGAGCTGTGAGTAAGAAGTGATGAGAAATGAAGCTTTATGTGGCCTAAGAGAGTTCAAAACAATGAGAGACTGAGAGATGTAGAAGGAAGAATGAGGGAGTGAGGGAGTCACATAGAATTGGAAAGATAAAGAGCAGGAGAGGGAGAGAGAGTGGAAAGCATGTAAGGAGAGCTGTGCCTCTTCTGGGGGAAAGGTAACGCTTTATCAGAGTGAAGAAAAGAAAATGAGTGGGGGGGCAGAGAGAGTGGGGCAAAACCTCAGAGGGGTGGTGGTGGTGGGGGGTACCATATAAAAGAGAAAAACTGCACACAATGCAGAGAGAACAGCACGAACCTCTCTCTCTCTCTCTCTCTCTCTCGCTCTTTTCTTTTTTCTCTCCCTTGCTCTCACTGTCTACACACAATATACAACACACACACACAGAAGAGCACAACTTCTCTTTCTCACTCTCTCTTTTTTCTCTCTGTCTACACACAATACACAACACACTCACAGACACACACAGAACAGCACAACTTTCTCTCTCTCCCCTTTCTCTCTCTCCATCTCTCTGCAAATGCCCACTAAACAAATTCTCACCAATCAACCAGCAAAGAGACACACAGCAAGAGCAAGAAAGAAAACAATGCTCATTTGCATCGAGAAGGGGTGAATCCCTCCCTCTAAGTGTGGGTGAAAAAGAGAAAAAATACTAGAAGGCTTTTTCAGTGAAACATATAACAATTGTTCACAAGAAAATAGTTAAGAAAACAGACAGAATACACAGACACAATGGATTTCCACTCAAAACTACGGGCAAGGCAATTTTTCCTCCTAAAATTCACAAAAATACTGTTAATAATCGTCAAAAACAGTTTTGACATGATGTCTTAATGGGCTGACATCCAATCAGAAACTCGTTTCCATGCAGTGACTAAATGCTTTGTGTTTTTATGATCCATGAAGTTCTTCTAGACATACCACACCCATCACAGGAGCTTTTATGTGTCGATATAATAAACAATAAGTATTTAAATATTAGACACTAAATCAGCCAGCAAAAAGAATTTGCAGAAACGCTGTTTTTGTGTGGCTGAAATGGCAATAAACTTCCTCGACTTGATATTTTTAGCATTTTGGCATCAATAATGATAAATGATTTACTTTCTGCCCTGAGGTCTGATCATCACTTATTAAACTGATGCATTCTGGATACTAAAATTCTTAAAACTTCATTCTGGATGTTCTACAGCTTTCTCAGTCGTCTTCATTTACAGCTTCATAGCTTCCTGAAAATTAGTCATGTGCAAGAGTTTGAGCGCATATTAGTGATATACACAAATACACACGCGTAAAAATATATGTATATGTGATTAAATATGTAGGTCACAGGCCACATTTTGTTAAATAAAGAGTAATTTTGTATTATGATGTGCAGGAGTGGGTCTCCGGAGATACATCCACACAAAACATGTTATTTGACCAGGTGTGTGCACAAACTTTTGCACATGACTGTCTCTGAAACCTGTGAAGTTGATCAGGACCAGCACATTCAAAACATTTTACAGCAGCTAAAGTGGTTTGGTGGACGGTGCCCAAATGTCACCAGCAGGTCCAGAAGTGTGTGCATGTGTGCGTGTGTGTATATGTGTGTGTGTGTGTTTGTAACGTCTGAATCTGAGCTGTGCTAGAACTGCTTATGTAAGGGAGGGCTATTTCAGGAAGCAAAACACAGAGGCAAATCGTTATGATCGCTCGTGCTTGTGCATGTTATTGGAACACAGCCAACAGATCAGCTGGAACAGCAGTGTTTGCCCTTCACACACACACACACACACACACACACACACACACAAAATCACAGACCAGGAGCAAACCAAAATGTTCTGCTGTGATTTACACGCCGACACCCAGCCAAAGGAACAGCCTGGCGTGTTTGGCTGTACAGTCTGGAGGACACTCATCCAAACACACTCGCCGTGTGTAAACTGAACCTGCCGGGTCGAACCACAACAGATTTGACGAGGGCTGAACTGAAATGCATCATGAGACTGACATAACAAAACAGCTTTATAGGTCAGGAATGCAGAATGACTGCATCTATACGCAGTGAAGAAATCGGGGACAAAATGCTGAATAGCACTCTGTAATGCTCCATAATATTCATATTTACATTTACGCCATTTATCAGATGCTTTTATCCAAAGTGACTTCCATTCCCTAACTACAGGGGACAGTCTCCCTGGAGGAACTTGGGGTTAAGGGTCTTGCTCAGGAACCCAGTGGTGGTGCTGAAGGTAGAATTCAAACCCACGACCTCTTGGTCCAGAGGCAAGTATCCGACCCACTACACCACCACTGCCACTCATGATCTGCACGGTTATTCTGACAGATTGTAATACACAAAAAAATGCATAGGAGGCTACATGACTTCTACTATTTCATTTAAGAAGTTATAATGTTATGCTTGTGGCCATTCTGACGAATTGTAATGCACTAAAAGAAGAACAGGGGGCGATATGACATTTATTGTTTCGTTATAATACTGTATAATTTTTATCAACTGGTCTAGTTACCATGACACTTTGCAATGAAAACTGAGAACGGAGAACGGAGAACGGAACAAAAGACAGCCAACGTCCAAAGAAGAGCTTTGGAACCTCCTTTAAGAAGCCTGGGGAACTGTTCCTGAAGACACTTAAAGAAATTACAAGCTTGTCTAAGACAGCTCAGGCTGTGTACAGTGGCCATAACGGTGATCAGATCAAATATTGACTTTAAAGCTGGTTAGAAATAAATATTTTCCTTTGTGTTTATACTGTTTGTACTGTTTGTTTATACTGTATTTACATGTATGTTTATACGTGTTGCAATACATCACTACAACTCATTTTCCTAGCAAAATATAAACAGCACTGGACATTTTACTAGGTATTGTGCTAAATTTGGCCAAATTGGTGGGAGTAGAATGCCAAAGTGTTTCTGTAGCCACTCCAGCAGTGTCCATATCGAGTGAATTTGGTTTTGGCAGCGTGGTGCCTGCGTTGGGAAAGAACCGGTGTAGATCATGTGCCAATCAAATCCACTGATTATGAGCCGACCCAGCTGCTGTTTCCCACAATGCTCTGCTGCTCTGGGCCAGCCTTGTTTGGTCGGTCAGAAACGAGCCATGTTTGGACACACGACCTTTCTCTCTCTCTCTCCCTCTCTCTCACACACACACACACACACACACACACACACACGATTCCCATGCCCACATTTACTGCAATGTGCTCCGGACGCAAGGTAATCTCTTTGGTTAATCAAGCCTTGCTGTTGACACAATCAGACCCCATTTGTCGAGTCGCCTGGGTTGCTAATGCCGGTTTAGAGCTGTGACAGGCAGATTGGAGATCAAGACTTGCATAACACACACCATGGGGTTTAGGGGGAAACGACATTTCCCTGCATTTTCTGTCCTCTCCGTCAGACCTGTGTGTTGCTTTATGTAATTATGAGTATAATTTTGGGTTAATCTCCACTGGGCGGGAGCTTTCTGGACTGCGGAACGATCGGGTCAGTGACTGCCTGCAATTTTGGGCTGCTTTACGAGTCTAGAACCAAGCAACGGTGTTGGTGTTATGGGTTAATGAACTGGCTTGGTGATTACTATGGTCAGAATATTTAAATTCCTCACAAAAGGGAACTGTTAGCAATCAAATACCTTTTATTAGCATTACTGAAAGAGAGGAAACAGACACCAGTAGGATTTTCCTAATGTAACCATGTTTATAGTTACAAATGTGTCATTTATGAACTACAATGTAATATTTGAGGTTGTAAATTGCATGTGTATGACTGCTCATCAAAAACAATGCCTATTTTATAGTACAAAAAATTACTGGTAGATTATCTAATCAGTAATATAATTGATAGTGATGGCTCTTGTGTATATCCAATTTTATACGACATTTACTGATCCCAGAACAGATGAAATAGTTGCAAAAATGCAGCTGTTGTGTCGGCAAAAAGCAGACACATCCTCAGACCACAGTGTCAGGTTTTACACATCGAACGCTGAGCTCTCAGGAAAAAAAACAAACAGGTCAAAATAAGGAGTTACTGAGAGAACAGGACCTGAAAAAGCTGGTATTAATATAGCAATTGTCGATTAAAGATGATGGTTTACTTATAATACAAACTTTCACTCAACTGTGCTGATTCAAGCTGATTTTTTGTACAAAAGGCTTGAGCCACTCATTTCTTTATATTTTGTAAGAAAGTGAGACAGCGGGTCAATACAGTGATCTACTGCAACATGTTGAAACATACATGAAAATACAGTATCGAACACAGAGTTTGTTGATTTCTGACCAGCTTTAAAGTCAGTGTTTGTTCTGACCACCATTATGATCACCAGTCACACCATGACCTCTTATACACATGCTTTCCAGTCATTTCTTTAATAGTTCACCAGGCTTCTTAAAGGACGTTCCAAAGCACTTTTTGAATGCCACCCGCCTTCTGTTACATTCTCTTTTGAGATCCTATTGTGATCTGGGTTTTGGGGAGGCCGATCCAAGATTGCTCAGTTTCTACTGAGGTGCTTTGACTGCACTGGCAGTATTTTTGATTGTGTTTTTCATGCTGAAAAATGAAGCCATTGCCAGTCACATACGTTCCAGATGGCATTGCGATGGGGGTCAAGACTTCTGCACAGTATTGTATCTGCGTCACGTTTTGTACAAAATGCATAATGTATCGATTATACAATGCTGACAAAAAGCAAGGGCCTGTGAGGGGCAGGGTGCGAGTGTTTGTGCAAGATTACAGGCAACTCCTACACAGCAAAGCTGCTTACTACAGGCCCTTAAGATAAATTTAAATGGCGTGAGTATCTCCCTGTGCCACACACACACACACACACACACACACACACACACACACACACACACACACACACACACACACACACACACACACACAAGTATACGGTCAGCTTATCATAAGCCTGCACATAACACAGGTGTTGAAAACAGCTGAGTGGTTAGGTCTCATATAGCAAGGCGTCCAACCTTAACAAGAAAACCTTATCCATGCAACAGAGAGGAAAAGATTAGCATTTTCTATTAGCATTTCAAGCAAACTGGACCAAAAACAATTAATGTGAGATGATCTCTACCAGCATTCATGTTTATGTTCTAGTGACCTAAAAGTGTGTCTTACTTTGCCCGGATGATAAAATCGTGTCTATTACTGGTTCTATGCAGCAAGGCTTAGCTTTTTTGCCTCAAAGCTTACATTTATGCTAAGCTGCCGTTTCCATTTAACCCAAAAAGAGGCAGCAGGCCTATTTAAAAAAAAACCCAAAAAAACCCCCAAAACATATGATTCAGGCCCATTTTTGACCAATCTACAGTATTGTGCAAAAGTCTTGAGCCCTAAAAAAAATTTTCGATAAAGGAACCTTTGGTCTGTGCAGTGATTTACTGTATTGAGAATTTAATTCAAACCAGCTTTAAAGTCAGTATTTGGTCTGACCATCATGCCTATTTTAAAAAAATTAAAAACGTCATGACAAAGAAAGTCTGATCACCATTACTGAGATGTATAGCCTGTTTTTCTGCTTAGCATCCATACCAATCAGCGAAACGGACCATGCTATTAATGAACAACTTGGAAGCTGATCACGGTAAACTAGGTCGCTCCAAAAGTGGGTCTTTACCCATGAATCTCCTGTCCAGCAGAGAACGTAGAGGCCACCAGCTATGGTCTCGAAGTGTATCAGGTGGCAAACATGAAGGCTATTAAGGGACGGCAGCTTGTAGAAAAGAAGAGTGAAGGGTGTAGGAGGCAGATGCTTGGTTTGTAACCTAAATTTACCCTAAAAAGAGTGAAGTGGTTTACAATCTTGTAGGAAGGCTAACTACTGGAATCCGTACCATTCAAACCCGTCCAAACAGCCCAGATCAATACCCAGAGGAAAGGAAAATTCAGAATGAGTCACTTCTTGATCTAGCCTGTGACTCCTGGACATGACTGAGGTAATTTTAACATCAATAAGAGATTCTGGCCTTTTTCTCTCTCACACTTCTTAAATTCAGCTCCTGAGAAAAATCCTTCCTCTAATCTCAGCCCGATTCAACTTTAAGATCCTAAAACGCTTTTCTCTCACTGCTCTGATCTTTATTCATCTCAGATCATCAGACAAACCACAAGATCCAAAAGAAATCTTGGGTGGCTTATAATCGAACCTAAAATTTGTCTCATTCAAGGTTCAAGTCCCACCTACCAAAGTCAGACAGTTTTGAGACCCATATAGTTATGCAACCTATGCAAGCCCAAACCTGTAAAAACTTTTACACGACATGCCTTGGCACAGTGCTCTACTTCAAGGCCTATATGATGTAATGTACACAAGTGATTGAGGGATCTTGCTGGTCTTTTGTTTCATCAGGTAAAATGCTAGTTAGTAACCAGTAGCACAGAGCTGCCTACAGAGTAAAATGCAACAATTGTCCACAGTGAGACATGAATTGGACGCCATCACATCCTTTAATGTTTTCTAGTGCTTTGCTTGAAGCATTTTCTGCTGAGCACTTTGTTTCAGACAGATCAGTTTTTGTTGTAGAAACCATTTTGACCACCTGCTTGCAAATGTCCTGCTAAAACAATGGTTTGTGACTGGCTGTTTTCAAAGTTAAATTACAATAAGAGCAATTAACATACAAAAAATCCTATAACTGTATGCTCATAATACAGTTTGCTGATCATATCTGCTTAAAAATCCACTAAATATGGGTTATTCTCTTATGAAGTGACTCACCGATACAGACATTTTATGTGTACCTATTGATGCCTATAAATAAACATTTATAAAATGTTTATGTATTGGACATAACAACAATAATAACAATACATTTCGCCAAACAAAAAAATAAATGTACATTTTTCACTCTAGGTAAATAGTTTGCAATACGAGCAATAAACAGGGTTCCAGGTCATTTTTAAGCCATGTTTGGTAGACTGAATATTCTCCACAAGGGGGTGCGATTTGCATGCAAGTTTTAGGGGACGAAGCACAAACCAGTGGGGCCTCCCTGTTGCATTAGTGTTTTTGACAAAACAGCCTATCAAAATGTATAAACAATTGAGATTTTTATTCAGAAGAAAATATTTCTGAATAAAACTATTTTAGCCATGCTAATGGACAGGGTTCTTCCCAGCCAGGACAAATGAGGATGCCTACAGGCAGAATATATCAGCAACACACTGCTGGCCGGTTGAAATACATAATTAAAAGCCTTCAAAGTGAGTGTACTCAATAGTTCACAATAGCAAAGTGCTGACCTGTCACTGAAATGGTCAGGAATGTGAAGTAATCAGTTCATAGGATCACAAAGTATGTCATCAGCAGACACAACGTCCTCCGGCGATTGGGGTTCAGCTGTGGAGAGTGATTATTCTTGCTTCTTTCACAATGACAGAAGGTGACTTGGGTTGTTACTGCAGTGGTCATCGCTGCAGAACGTCCTCACAAAGCTGCTGCTGATCTGACAGTGTGTCAGCGCTCACTCAGTGGAAAGCAGAACAGCGAGTGTGTGAGCTGAGGACACTGGACTACCCGCCCACAGGGTCACACGGTACATCGATTCGGAGTTGGACAAAAGTCCCACACGAGGTTGTTTACACTGCAGTAACGAATAGCAACTACTAGCCCAGCAATAACACTGATTTAGCGCTGCTCTGGCATTAGCATGAATGGCCCACTATTTGCATAGCCCTGCCTGACCTCGCGGGGGCCAGTGGAGCCGAACCGCACTCTAGGACATCTGCTGGCCTGAATAGTTCAGTCTCAGACCCAATCTGCATCTGATCCACCTAATTGAGGCATTGAGGTGTGCTGGATTAGCGCTGGAACTACACTCTACAGAACACTAGCTTAGCCTTCCTAGAAGTGTAAATGGAGTTTACCTCCAAAGGTTTATGAGACCAGTGTATCCAAAACTCCACCCCGCTTACTCCCACTGTGGTCAAGCAGCCAAGAAGTGCTTAGTTGAAAACTAGCTAAAAATGGCTAAAAACTGTATCTACTATCTTGAAGCCTGACTTTTGTATTATAGTCCATGTTAAAAGATAAAAGTGTGTCAGAAACCACATTGGCCTATTAGCGTATTAGAGATGATTTAACAGCGCCACATGATAACTTAGGCATGCAGTTAGCACCGAATCTAATAAGTAATGCTAAGCGTAACATCAGCTACATAAAACTACATTACCTTCATTGTAGTTTTTATCCAAAATGAATTTGACATAACACTAAGGCTTTGGGACAGTGTGAGAACCAGAGAAAAGTGCTAGATCAGTACGTAGGTAGTAGTGCAAGGACTCCAATCCTGGCTGATCTTGATTGATCATCTACATTTCGGCTCAGGGCAAAATTGACTTTTTGTCCAAACCATCAATTAAAGTATAACTTATAACTGTAACCAAAACAACAATATTGAGAAAAAGCCTGACAGACTCTGCTCCATTTTTGGCACAGTGGACATCTGCCTGTATGTTTATAAAAGGGCCTCTAACTAGAGCGAGAGATTACTGCATGGTCCCACTGAAGGCCAGCCCACTTCTCGCTCACAAAGGGCTCCATGACATAAAGCTGGGAGAAGCACAAAAGATCCAGTGGCATGTTCCTCCGCACAGCTGATGGGACGGTTCAACGGAAACCTTCCAGATTCCAGAATGGCACATGTTGCAGAGGATAACAAGAGGTCATATGTAGTGCGTCTCTCTCTCTCTCTAAATGAGAGATGAAGTGGATTGGCTTTAGCAGGTCTGGCAGAGATGGGGGAGGAAAGAATCTTCTACATACACTCATACTAGGATTACATAAGGCAGCCCATTGCTACATATTGCAGTTGTCCTTGATATAGTCCCAGCCTCAGGTGCTACTCTCAGAGAGGTATCTATTGTACAGATAACAGATTTTTTACACTCTCATTAACTACCTACACTACTGTGTTTTGTGTCCAATTAGCAGTGAAACTACCATAAGAATCAAGCAAAATGCTAGTCTGTTGTTTCATCAGGCTAAATGCTAGCTAATCGTCAGTAGCTAACAGTTAACCTGCTAAATATGATGCAACAACCTCCCAAAATGAGACAAGGTTTAGATGCCATCACATCCTGTGAAATTTTTCTAGCACTTTGTTTGCAGCAGTTAATGCTGAACACTTTGTTTGACAGGTCAGTTTTTGTTGTAGCAGCCATTTTGACCACCTGTCCACAAGCATCACACTAAAACAATGGTCTGCGACAGGCAGTTTTCAAAATTAAAATAAAGTCGCCACCTGTTAAATTCGGCAGTTCTTGGCAACCAACAGTGACAAAACTTGACAGACTCTTTGAGAATACTACTAGATACTGCAAGATGACTTCACATGATTACAAATTGAGCAAAAAACAAAATTTTGTTTTGATGAATGTGAATAACACAGATCATCAAAACACCAACAGAACACTTGCTTGGAACGTCAGTTTTCATTGGAGATGTCATTTCAGTATTTCCCTGAGCTTTATTTTCAGGTGATTTGTAGGAAAAAAAGTGTGATGTGCAACTGTGACTGACTAGGAGTTAATTTATAGTCACATCATTTTTGTCAGAATTACTGCCTTACAGTTTATACTGAGATAAAGAATAATTTGAATTCACTTGTACACAAATGTATTAGAACAATGGCAACCATTCCTTAAACCAACATTTAATTCTGTTTGCATTTACATTTACAGCATTTAGCAGACGCTTTTATCCAAAGCGACTTCCATTCCCTAACTACAGGGGACAGTCTCCC
>JBBJLS010064891.1:0-12759 GCA_037577275.1 Bryconaethiops microstoma
TCTCTCTCTCTCTCTCTCTCTCTCTCTCTCTCTCTCTCTCTCTCTCTCTCTCTCTCTCTCTCTCTCTCCTGTTCTGTTTCTCTCTCTCTATTTCTCTCTTTCTCTCTATTTCTTTTTCTCTCTCTCTCTATTTCTCTCTCTCTCTCTCCTGCTTTGTTTCTCTCAATATTTCTGTCTGTTTCTATCAGTCTCTCTCTCTCTGTCTTTCTCACTTTTTCTCTCTGTCAATCTCTATCTCTCACTTATTCTCTCTCTCTCTATCATTCTCTCAATTTCCCTGTTTCTCTCTGTTTGTTTCTCTTTCTCTCTGTTTCTATCAACCTCTCTCTCTTTTATTCTTTCTTATTCTCGCTCTTCCTGTTTCTCTGTCTCTGTCTCCATCTCTCTCTTGCTCTCTCTCTCTTTTGTATATGTATATTTGTATCTATATATGTATATGTATATTTTTCACTTTCTATCTATTTGTACACGTATATGTGTGCATTACACATACATTTTATTTTAATTACAAACTTTAATGAATCCGTGAACTGTACAATTAAGAGCACGAAGCTACAGTCACTAAGGAGTTAGAACAATAAAATGTCACATTTTGTATTGTAATATATACAGTGTAGGTATGCATGTATGTGTGTGTGTGTGTATATATATATATATATATATATATATATATAAAATACTTTTCTGTGAGCTTTATGTGCAGAAGTAACGGTTGAATATTGAATGTACTGTTCTGTGTATCTCAGTGTGGAATTCACTGTTGACTGAAAACTCACAGCCGCCGAATGACTCACTCAAACCTCACAATTCCACAAAATTACCTTTCTGTTTTATAGCCTCACAGAAGAACTCAACAGGTTTTCTCTGAAATTCTGTCAACAACAGCTGGATTCACTGTGATAAGACTGGCCAC
Source organism: Bryconaethiops microstoma (assembly GCA_037577275.1). Lineage (NCBI taxonomy): Eukaryota > Metazoa > Chordata > Actinopteri > Characiformes > Alestidae > Bryconaethiops > Bryconaethiops microstoma. Next base: position 914 of record JBBJLS010064891.1, read on the forward strand.
AGTGCCAAAATAAACCCAATTCACATGCATTTCCGGCCCAGTCCAGAACTCCCAGCAGCCTGTATAATAAACATACACGTAGGGCTGCAACTCACGTTATTTGCACAATAAATTAATCTGATTTTATTGTTCAACTAATCTTATTGTTCAACCAATCAGCTCATCAAACCATTATTCCTTCTGCAGCTTCCGCTCACTTTGCCTCATCACAGCAGTCAAAATTCCATCTGTTCACGATCAAGCAACTTCTACTTTCACTGTGCAGCGAAACAGAAGGAGGCGCACTTCCTGCAGGGCAGTCTGTCAGAGCGACTGTGTGTATCATATCCTCACTTCATGTCTTTTTATTTTATAATTTAAAACTGGATCCCACGTTGGTGCAGTGGGTAGCGATGTTGCCTCACACCTCCAGCGTTGGGGGTTAGAATCCTGGTCTACATCCTAATTTTAAAATGTAATTGGATTGTACTGGCTTCACTACCGCAAATACACAAAGGCCATTAATACTGCACTTTGATTAATGATACAGTTTTTGAAATAAAACCTTCTAAAACATTATACCTTATTATCCATTTTTTATTTCATTTAAATTTTCATGTTTCATTTATTCTCTTCTAAATCTATTGTTTTTATGAGGATTGAATCAGGTTTTTAAATGCAATTCTCATGTCTTTTCCTATATCCTATGCTCTCTTATCTTTTGAATTGAATTTTCTTTGTATTTTGTATTGAAATATTTAAACAGTCCTGTACAAACAGTTTATTGCCATTTATCTGAGTAGCGAGGAACTTTCTGCCAGCGACTACCCAAGTTAATGTTAAATGCAATAAATGCATTCACAATGAATGCAAACAAACAAGAAAGCATTAAGTAACATCAGTGTTTGTTTTGTTTGTAAAAAGTACTTTTGGCGTTTTCTGAGCTGATTAGAAGAACACAGGTTTGGTTCCAGATTTCACTGTGATACATCCAGTTTGTAAAACTCCCTCAGCAGCTCCTGATTTAACTTAATGAAGTATTGATTGAGCTGAATCAGGTATTTGAGGTATTTGATGAGAACTACAGTGTAATACTGGGCTTCCATGAGGAAAGCTCTGGGAATAATTAAATAAACACATAGACATACATAACATCTCAATTTACTGTATGTATATTATTTGTATATACTGAATATTGATATTAGCAAATACTGCTCAGCTAAACAGGTCTTAAATATAATGATCTCAGGCGTCTAAGACTGTATATTTGTAAGGTACTCTGAAGCAGGGGCACCAGAAGCATTTTTAAAGCGCGTGCAAAGTCTCGGCCCTTGGCTGGGAAACAAAAGTGGGGGAGACCGGAAACATTATATCCCCCCACTTTTCAAATTAATTCATTTCACCCTCCCCACTTTTTTGTTTCCCAGACAACGACCGAGACTGCACATGCGCAGCACCCCCCCCCCCGCCCCCCCCGGACAACGACCGAGACTGCACATGCGCACCAACCAAGGAGCAAATGCTTTCTCTAGTGACAAGCCATGAGTGAGTCTATTTCAATGAGGCCATTTATTTGACACCACCAATACTCATTAGGTTTAGGCAGTGAATTTATTGAATGTTTACATGCACATCACATGTAGCCCGTCTGAATGAAAGGAGCTGCAGCTGGGCGTCTGTGCATCTGCGCCGTGTCGCCGAGCCGTTTAAGGAGCGTTCGCTTCACAGTTGGCTTTTTGTAAAACAGCTGTATACAATTACAGAAAGACAAACTCCTCACAGCTGAGAAGGGAAAAAGAGCAGGGAAAAATCACATATGAAATGAAGAGACTAGGACTGTGGCTGATTCATGAGCATCGCTGAGCATAACGTAATTTGTAGTTTTATTAGTCCCAGCTGTCTTTGAATTGCTCTCCTGCTGCTTCAAAAGCTATAAATCAGAGGAGAAGATGCCACAGAGCTGCAGTGAATGACATGGGGTCACACTGTTATACTGTTCTCTCTCCAACTGTCTCTCTCTCTCTCTCTCTCACACTCTCTCTATCTCTCTCTTTCTCTAGGCTGCCTCCTCCTACTGCAGCTCTGACAAGAAAATTATTTCCAGTGATTTTCATCCTTTTGGGGGAAAACGTCTCTTGCCGACGCACCAAGGCACTTCGTGAGCAGATCGCATTTTATGCCCAGTGTTTTGCAACAGGTTGCAACGTTCCTCTGCTTTCTAAGCCCTCCAGCACACAGCCTCTCGTAGCTGCGTGACCATAGCTCAAGGATTTGGCCAACTTACCTGTTGACAGTCAAGGTGATGATGTCACCAAGCTACCGCTGTCAGAGAAAATCTTCAACCTTAGAAGAGTGTATCAGTCAAATCTGATTTCAGTAAATATAACCAGAGTAAAACAGTCTAGAACCGGTGTTTAGTCTCAGAACTCAGAGTGTATCAGTAAACTCTGATTTCAGTAAATATAGATGGTGTAAAACAGTCTAGAACCGGTGTTTGTTCTCTTACACACCCCGTCGCTCCGCCGCTCTCTGGAGCCCCTCCCGCTGCGGGTTTTCCCCACCCACTTGTGGGCGGAGACTATCCTGAAAGTACTCTAGTTTTCTGTTTGTTTCTAAAACCTAAAATAAAAGAAATTTGTTCATTTTTGTTCTGTATGTTCATTTGTGCATGACACCATTTATAACCCCAGTAGTGTTTTTTTCAGTACAATAACTTTGGTTCAACAGGAACACTAAAAAAGCTCAGCATGATGTCTGGCACATCGAGCACCAACACAAACTGGGGGAACTTCCGTATAGGGAGCTGTTCGGCGGTATGATGATGCTTTACCATTTGTTGCTCTGCTGGCAGGGATCCTTGTCACTCATGTTCAAAAATGAAGGTTTAGGATCAGCAGACTGAACCTCATAGCCTCTGAAACTTCATGGAGGAACAGGAGCTGATGAGGACAGAAAGTAGATTGGGCCAGAGCCGAGCCTGACCCCACCACTAGAGCTGGACTGGGGCACTTGGCAGCTTCCAGACAGAGTAGTGGGCCAGAGGTTCATGCCATCTGTTCACAGCAATATGGGTCACTTCAGCCCCTGAGTTTAAAGATGGACTTGGCATTGTGGAGCACATGGGGGACCTCAAGTGGACCTAGACTGGAACTAAGTGGTACACCAATGTATCAGCTCAGTAAAATCCAGACCAAGCACTTAAATCTGAACTGAAAGAAATGTATGAGGCTCTCAAAAGGACCTAGATGTAGTAATCTGTGACAAAGTTTTCAATCCAGTCCATTTGAGCCCCAAGAATTCCTTATTTTAGCTCTGCTACAGTGACAGGAACACCAGAAAGGCCAGAAAAGCCTCAGCTTGTCTCCAAGTTAGCTCTTGTAGTTTTGTGAACTTGTGGACTCCAAGTGTTTTTATCATGTTTCAATTTGGTTTTCAATTTCTATACTCATATATATTTTGAACTGAATTGGAATTTTCTTTGCATTTTGTATCTATATGACCTTCAGAGTAGCTTGTGTACTTGAACTGTATCCAAGTGTCAGAGCACAATAAATCCACCCTGCCCTCAAAAAAGCATTGAACTGACACTGGCCTGAGTCCATATCCAGGTCATGTCAAGTCAAGTAGGTTTAGTGTCATTTTAGCCACATACACAGTACAGAGTATAATGTTGCTCCAGGACCTCAAGAACAAACACAGAAACACCATGAGACTACATAAGTGCAGAAAGGACAAAATACACAGAGCGAAAAGAGAGTGAGAGAGATTCTGCAGGAAAAAAACAAGATAATATTTAGTGCAATCCACAAAAGCAGATACATCAGAGTTTGAATGAAACCAGTATCAAGTCAGATACTGTATTCTAGCAGCAGAGTCATTAAGTGTGCAAAGATGCAAATATAGAGGTAGACAGCAATTAATAATACTTATGCATATAACAGCAGCAGCAGGACATAGAATGTACAGAATATAATACATATTGGGAGTTTACAGTGGCAGTTGCAGTGTAAGTTGTTTTGTTTAAGGGATGGTAGTAGCCTAGTTGCCTGTGAACCTGATGACCACAAAGTTGTAGGTTCAGCCCCACCCACACTTTCTACCATTGTGTCCCTGAGCAAGACACTTAACCCTCAGTGTCTCCTGGGTGACTGTCCCTGTGACTAATGACTGTGAGTCGCTCTGGATAAGGGCATCTGCCAAATGCCACTTTACCTTATAACAGTTCAGTGTGTTTATGAAGGAAGGAGCTCGATTCAGGTGTGTTTGTTTGTGTGTGACACCAGCAGTTCAACACAGAAATATATAAATTGAGGAATACACCAAGCATTAAGCAAAACCAAGTCTGGACTTTGAGATAAGCTTGCTGTAGAAAACTATGGATTTATTTCGAGTAAGTGAGGAAATGAAAATCAACGAAACTATGGAGCGGCTGACGTCCTTGAGATCTGGGTTCCTGATGTACAGAAAAAGGCCAAGCTTGGCCCCAGAGAAGCACAAAAGGGACCCACAAAGGACATAGATTGGAACAATATCTCAAGCTAGAATCCAAATGTGGTCCAGAAGCGAAACAGCCCATGAACCAATCTGCTGAATTTAGCTATCTCTTCTCTCCTATCAGTCTGGAGCCAGCACTCACCTTCACGAGCCAAAACTCAGTCAGTTAGCCTCATTTCAGCTCATTAGTCAAAATGGCCTCAGAGATCCAGCCTATTATTGCTGTCTGCTTCCTTCTGCACGGCTGACCCAGTCTCATCAGAGCAGAGCACTAAGAGAGCCACTGGCCCAGATTCAGAACCAATACACAAAAGTAAAATACTTTCAAATAGAAAGTAAATAAAACTTTACAGCAGCCTTGGCATAGGCCTAAAACATAACATCTAAACATAACCAATAATATAATTGTGCAATAAGTAATATGTTTATTAGGGGGCCCATATCATCAGCTTTCTGGAACTAAAAAGGTTTTGTGTGTAAATATCTTCAAAATGTACATTCACCCTTATCCATCCGAACAGTCTATATATGGAAACTAAGCTGCAAACACAGTCTGTTTTCAAATCATAGTTTTTGTGATGTCACAAAACCAAACCATCATATATTGTGAGGCTTGATGAAGCCGAGCTGTAGGCCTGCCGTCACAATATATCTTTTTACGTAACCTACAGTTTAGCACCATCCATCCATGCTAAATGGCTTCTGAACTTAATCAGTCTCTAAATGTTGGGTTGGCCCAAACAGAATTTTGCAGGCTTTCAGTTTTCTCCAAGTTTTTGCAAATCAGCACTGGAATACTGTCTATGAACACAACACATATAATCAATAATGTGTACATTTCACAGTTAGCCACTGTTTTAAGGGACTGTTTGTTTGTTTTTTATAAAAAATATTCTAGACTTTGATTTGTGACAGATTTAAATCCCTTTTTCAATAAGTGTCTCAATGATGCTGAGAGACAGATGCTGCAATGTTATGTCGGATAAGGAGACATAAGAGTCTGACTAAGTTTTAGATTACCTAGACAGCAGCAATAAAACTGAAGAAAGTTCCAAATGTAAATCTTTTCAGTTCTTTATTTAGAGCTGTTTCATTTTCAGTTTAGCTGCTTTACAGAATGGATAGTTGAGTTCATATTCAGCCAAGAGCTTCTGTCTTAGGCTATTTGACTTTATTAAAAAAATTTAAGAACTCAGGCTTTCATCACATAGTTACACTTTGTCTGATATTTGAACAGTATTAGTAACTCAGATCTACTGTCTACCAAACTGCTTGATATCATTGTGTGTCAAGACCTTCAAGACTGCTTCAGCACCATAGCTAAAATGTGATTTCTATAGTGTGGATTTCAAGGATAACAAAGGGTTGTAGGAGATATCATTAGAGGTAGAACTCCATTGCTAAAGCTAGAGAAAAAGCAGAGCTTCTTAAAAGCCATCACAGTTTTCGCTCCTGCTGGAGCTGACGTGAAGATTTTACCAAAACCACTAAGCAACAAATTCAAAGTCAAAGTGAACTTTATTGTCATCTCAACCATATACAGTATACAGAGAGACGAAATGGTGAAGCTCAGGCAGTGTACATATAGTGCATCGACATAAGACGTGGTGAAACAAACAAAACAGTGCGAATAAGAAGTATAGAATAAAGTAAGGGTGAGGTTTAACCTGTCCTGAGTGTGTGGACAGATCACTGTGTATTGTATATAAATATAAGTAAAATAAAATGTGCAGCGGTTGAAAAAATGTGCAAAAAGCATGACCAGTATAGCCAGTATAACCAGTGTAAACAGTATAACACTATAAAACTGTGTGAAACAAATGAAATAGAAGCTTGAGTATACATTCTTAAAGGCCTATGCATTCTTAAAGAATTGTGCAAACAGTTAGACAATATAGACAATATAACCACTATATATACAATATAACTAGTATACACAGTACACACAGTATAACAGTATAACCAAGTATAAATAGTAGCTTAAGTACAGATTTTTTGTGCATTTTAAGAATTGTGCAAACAGTAAGATTGTGTTGAAGTCTATGAAGGGTAGCTCTGTCTTGTGACTTTGCTCAATTGATTACAACTTGGGGAAAAATGAAAAAAGTTATGCACTGTTTTTGGAAAAAACTGCATTGAATTCAGTGGAAGAATAGCATCTTTGTAAGTCATAACAAAATTCTAATTCAGCGCACATAAAAAAAAAATTGCTCAATTAACTAACTTAAACCTCATTTTAAGTGATCGCACCTAACTGCTGCTTCTCTAAAGGTATCAAAACAGGCTACAAACACACAGGATTTTTTTTCAACCCACCATAGCCATCCCTGCTGCCATCATAGCATAAAGTTCCTAATGTTAAATCTGGTTCTCTTGCAGCCCAATTAGTCAAATTGGACAAAAGAAAATAACGGGAAAAAATCTTTTCAAAATCTCTCAACAGAAAAGACCAGCATAATCTTGATACATTTTTACTGCTTTCCCGTTTGTTTGTATTTATTCTAATGTTAACTTTGCTGGCAGAAAGATACTTTATTACACAGGAAAATGGCTTTGCATAGTTGCCTAAAACTTTTCCACAGTACTGTAGATCAGTAGACAGGAGCTTCAAGTCTCTTTGGGTGCACCATCTGATGCTCAGAACCAGGAGAGACACACAGTTCAGTCCTTCCATCACTTTATTATGGGAATAAATGGGGAAAATCCCTGATCAGACTGTTGAACGGAAGACTATTCAAAAAGGATTCGGAAGTGAACCTCGTGAAAGAAGAACAATGATGAGTGAATCAGAGCATTGTGTAGATGACAGAGATTTATGACACACCAGCATCTCCTTGTCATGAGGCTGGTCTATAATAATGTTGAGTTAGTGATTGGCTAGTCCCAATAGACCTTGCTGAGATAAATGATCTTCTTCTTGTGTGAACCCTGTGGAGTTCCTCATCAATCTTACTTTGACTGACAGTGACAGACAGAGTTGACACCACAGCTCTGTCAAGAGCTTCACTCACACTGCTTAAAATATCTGGAAAGGAATTGCACTCTGTGTCTTCAGTTCTTACAGGAGCTCCCAAGAGCTTCAGCCGAGAACAGTCGAAAAGATTACCTCGAATCCACCTTAGCGTTAATTCCTTCAGTTCGTATTTTACAGATATTACATCCTCGCTCTGAAACAACCCCTCGAATGCAGACGTGGATCATGTTTATCTGGAGACAAAAACTGTGTCTGTAGCTCCCCAATAAAACAGCAATATTTACTGCGTGACAATAATGTGAAGGAGCAGCACCAACAGCTGGGACCACACGTAACCTAAACACATTTTGAGGGGGAAAAGATTGTGTCGGCCATCCATGAAATCCAAACTGAAAGCTGTTTTTTGTGAGGACAAGATAAAAAAAGTGATCCTAACTCCATAAATGCATCCCCAATCAGAATCAGAAACCTTGGAGGAAATTGCTCTACTGCACAGACACACAGAAACACAGAGACAAGAACAATCTAAAATATGAAGTCTATAAATCCATAAAAAATTGCAGAAAATACTCAATATGAAATACACAATGATTTATACAGAAATGCTGGTTGGAAATCCTATAGGTAAGTGACTTTCAGTTAAATGGTTTACTAGTAACACTAATAGTGGTCAGGAGTCTGTTACTGCTATAATAGAGATCACTAGTAGATCAGTAATATTGACATACGTAGTGAATGGTGTTCAAAACATACGTAGAACCCCTGTTTGTACATAACGGAAAATGTAAAGGTAGGGGGATCAAACCGAGCTGACAGCAAAGCAAGGACAGTCTTGCTTTATTCAGTAGGGCTTTCAGTGGCTGCTTCACAAATCTTCCACTTTGTGCCCATACAAAATGCAGCTGCCTGATGCTGTCCATGGTGCTGAAGGAAACTCTTCCTTCAATTTTTAAAGCAACTTTTCAGTTGCGGTGAACCGAGGGCATAAAACTGTGCACCATGAGCACTCTCCAAAATGTTGCATGTGTCGGTGTGTTGGCGAAATGATGGAAACCGTAAAGCACTTTTTAGGAGAAAAAGACTGAAAATTGTATTTAGGGATATTTATAAGCAAGTCAGTTACGTATGGAAATGGACATCTGACCATTACACCAACATGGTTCTTTAATGACACTGCATTCTAATCCATAGACTTTAATATGGAGTTGGTCCCCATTTGCAGCTAGAACAGCTCCCACTCTTCCTGGAAGGCTTTCTGTGGGAATATGTCTCCATTCATTCTGTAGCATTTATGAGGTCAGACACTGATGCTGGACGAGAAGGTCTGGCTCACAATCTCCATTCCAGTTCATCCCAAAGGTGCTGGATGGGGTTGAGGTCAGGACTCTGTGTGGCCAGTCAAGTTCTTCCACACTGAACTCCTCCAGCACGTCTTTATGGAGCTGCTTTGTGCACTGAGACAGTCATGCTGGAATAGAAAAGGTTCTTCCCTAAACTGGGTACACAAAGTTGGAAGCATGGTGCTGTCCAAAATGTCTTGGTCTGTTGAAGTATTAAGATTAAGCCCTTCACTTTAAGTAAGAGGCCTAGACCAAACTCTGATGAACAATTTTTAGGCAATTTAACCAAAACACTTACACTGTAAGGACAAAACTTTTGGGACACACCTGTTTTTCAAAGTCTATCAAACTTATTATAACCACAATACTATAACATAAATGAGCCCAAGATGCTCCCTATGGAGAGCCTTACTGACAGTTGTTAAACCTATACTGGTACTCAGAAGGCAGCTCAATTTTCAACTGAACCCTGAATAAGTGTCAAAGTTTGTAAAGACCATTTCCTGATGTTATTAATTTGCTCTTTCACAGTACTGTAATTTCTTATTTTTCTGATTTGATCTAACACATCTCTTATTCAATCCCTGGCAGTCCCACAGCCCATAGACAGAAGTCCAAGAGATTACTGGCCTCACTCTCCCTCCTAAGTACAAATCCCTTGGCAAACATGATAATTTGTTAACTCTCAATTGGACCTACTTCAAGATACTGTTTTGAACTTTTTTTGTGCTTTTAACCATTTTCATCAACAACAGTATGTCATGCCATGTCATAAACTGCATAAGCAATTGAATTGATTGTGATCATTTAGACATGGCTAAAGTTAAGCTCTTGGCTATTTTAGCTAAGAAAGAAATAAAGAAACAAAGATTGAAAAAAGAAATGTGACTCTGGATTTGAGAACCATAAAACCATACAAAATTAACTTTGGGTTCCCCAAAGAACCTTTAAACCTCTCAATATCCAAGGTATGTTATATCATAGTAAGGCTCTTGAGTAATCGAAACCATTGGGAACTGCTTGCTGTATCTTAGTTACAGATAGGAGTAATAAAAATCTGGACCTCATTGTAGGTCATTTCAGTTGAGTTTTCCTTTTTCATTCATTGAAATATTCATTAAAAGGTTCTTCGGGGAGCCAAACGTGGTTCTTCTGTGACATTTCTGCCCCAAAATGTTGGTGTTTATTTTTCAAAAAGGTATGGGCACACTCACTCATCCCTAGAATAAAAATGAAACATATGAAGAATAGTTTTTTAATTAAACACCAGTCACTTCACTGCAGGGCAGCAGCAATGTGCACCCTCTTCAGGACCATTACTTATTAATTTTCTAGATGATTGTTTCTTCTTTTAAAGGACAGAAAAGAGAGATCAAATCTTTGAAGTAAATATCGTAAATTACATTTTCCACCATCTGGTTTGTGAGCTATAAGTCCTTTGGTAGGATTTTCTATTAATCTCAAATGATCTGGAATGCAACCACATTAACCTGTGAGGTGAAAAGAAGCACTGACGCATTTATCTGTGTTATCTCTTATCTCTAAGGTCAGAGGAGTAAATCTTCACTGTGGAGCAAAACCTCGTATCTTCAGAACAGCAGCTATACAGATGAAGGACAAAAACAACTCTTTAGACTCCCCATGTGCTCCTCCCCCATTCAAGGGCAACTGCTGTTCAAACGCTCAGATGGAGATTGTCCTGCTTGTTGCTGTTGACTAGAGACTCTCACTCAGACTCCAAGAAAAACTACCTTAACTGACACTTAACTATACCTACTCTGTTAGCCATAGATTGCCAACTGTTCAGCAGTGATTAAGTCTTTACACTAAGTCCTTCTATAGTTAGTTTTCCCAATAGAGACTCTCTTTTTCTCTCTCTGTGGGTCAAAATGGATGGGTTCCCATTTTGAGTCTTGGTTGCCCCAGAGGTTTCTTCGTCCAGCTCAGGGAGTTTTTCCTCTCCTCTGTTGCCCTTGGCTTGCTCACTAGTGGCTCGGACCTGGACATCAGTTGTAAGAAGCGCTATACAAATAAAATTTCTATTGGTCCACAGTAGAAACAGCAACTGGTGTTAAAATTTTCAGAAAAATAAAGGGTCATTCTGACCCCATTATGCAAACTTGCTCTTCTACTGTTCACTCTACAGCTTTCTTTTAACCTTTAGTTCATCAGAAGTGTGAACAGTTTTAGTTCCCAGAATAAAATGCCCCTGAAGTCTTTCAGGTTGGCGTACTCTGGTGATTCAGTGCCATTCTGCTTCTTTACAATCCCACATTCCGTGTCACTCCATCACACTGGGGTCAACCTGTTTCATTCTTGAATGTCCATCTCCATCTGCGGTCAATTTAAGAATGGTAAAGTGACCTTTTCCACATGTGCTTCCCTGTCTTTTCCAGTTAGAAGCGCATGAAGAACAGACCCTTAAAGAAACACTTTTACAGAACTTGCTCCAGCTGAGATGGGTTTGGTGTCTAAGGTTTGCTTCTTTAGTGTTGTGCTAGAGCTACAAGGCTAATGAAGCTTAGTGATGGGAGCTTACAGCCCAGCTAGAAAGTTTAGAAAAATTACAAACACCTTGATGTGCATATTTGAGGTGGGCTATGTAAAAAAAAATTCTCTCATTAGCTGGGTAATGCAGGAACTAGCCTGGGATGGTGTGTGTGTGTGTGTGTGTGTGTGTGTGTGTGTGTGTGTGTGTGTGTATGTGTGTGTGTGTTTGGTGTGCGTGTTTTCTATGGTGTATATGTGCAGTAAATATTGGGTATTGCAAGGAGAACATTGATGGATGCACCCACATACAAAAGTATGAACTGTAAAACACAGAAGATGCAACAAGTGAAAAAGTGAAAATGACCATTCTGTCATACGTGAACACACCACAGCACACAGTGTGAACTTCTTCCTCTGTATTTAACCCATTCATCAAGTGAAGCAGCAGGCAGCCAGGAACACAGAGACCGGGGAGCAGTGTGTGTGTGTGGGGACGGTACCTTACTCAGGGTACCTCAGAGGTGCTTAGCAGCCTTGGGAATCAAACCCACAACTTCCTGATCGCAGGG
>JBBJLS010064920.1:0-12757 GCA_037577275.1 Bryconaethiops microstoma
GTAAACACCGGTTCTAGACTGTTTTACACTGGTTATATTTACTGAAATCAGAGTTTACTGATACACTCTGAGTTCTGGGGGTTAACGAGGAAGAATATTAGGTAAATCTTTACAGTCAGCAGAGCTTAAGATTCTGGATTCTCATCCTCTCCACCACCATCATCCAAACTGGATCAGGACAGGGAGCCAAACCCGCTTTACTAGATGCAGTGAAGTAATCTGCTAAAAAGCTGAGCATCCAGGGAGAAGATGTAAGAAAAGTGAAATGTGAGAGCAAAGTGTTTAGGATAGTTCACCCCCCACTTAGCTCGCCAGACAAAGGCAGCCTATAGAGCACGGTCACTGAATAAGATGAGTCAGGTTACCTGTACGCAACGCTGCAGTGATTCAGGACCTCTAAAACCTCACACAGCTTTATTCTCTCATACACACACATAATACACATTCAATCTTCATCAGTATCCACACTTCCATTAACCAGTTAACCAGTGGAATTTTATTTGATCTGGCCAAAAATAAGAGTGTTAAAAGGAGTTTTAGAAGGTATTTATGCAATATAACAGAATACCAGGTGCTTTTACTGATCTCTGTGAACTTCACCTTTGCTTATTTAATATTTTTAGGCATCAATATTTCCCTCATGTTTCCATATGTTCTCAGAAAGCATTACCACTTGTCACAAGCACTTTTGAAGGACGTGCTGTTCTATTATATTTAATCAGACTGGCCAAATGGACATTGTGGCTGCACAAGCAGGTTCACAACCATTTCAATTTAGTTCAATTTCATTTCTAAAGCAGCTCCTCCAACAGCTATTGACCAAAAACAGCTTGACCAGAAGTGTGTGCGCGCCCCATAATCAGCACTGCCTCACGACAAACTGGATAAAAGCATAAGAAAGAAACACTGAGATGAACCAAGACTCCAAAGGAGAAGTAATAACTATTACTAACAATAATCAAAAACTGACAAACTAGAGAACAATTCCCTAATGAGACTGTCACTATCAATAATGATGGCATTTGAGTAATAAATAATGAATAAACAAGTAAATAAATAAACAGATAGATAGATAGATAGATAGATAGATAGATAGATAGATAGATAGAAATGGATAATACAAATCTTAATAACACATCTTGCAGAGCATTTAAAGAAATGTAAAAGACAATAAAAAAAGATTGAGTTGAAAACACAATCATCATCATCATCACAATAATAATAATTATAATAATAATAATAATAATAATAATAATTTTTAAAAAAATGATAAATGCATTGGGCAAATTAGGCTCTGTTCCTGAGACACATCAAGTAATCAGTAGGTTACAAAAGTCAATTTTGAGTCATAATTATAAATAAATAAATAAATACATACATACATACATACATACATGAATAAAGGCTGCATTTAGAGGCAGGAACTGACCGTGTTTAGCGGATCCAGCCCGGGTTGAGATCCTGGCGAGTGGAGGAGCAGAGCCACACTGCCTGAAGCTCAGAGATACACTCACATGACAATCAATGTATGGCCAAACCCTTCAGCATCTCCACCATATGAACCATTCACTGAGACGGGAGGTCTTCTGCTGAGGTGTTATTGAATAATTAAGTGGTGGGGTTGAGTGTCCAGTCGTGACTCGAAATCAGGAGGGGTCTGATGACCATGTGGATGTTCTGTACTGTACGTCCCCACCAGCAGCCATGTTAAAGATTACGTAACCAACGGCAACTCAGTGTGTCTGAACAGTTCATTAGGACCCAATTCCACTGTCCAGCAATCTAAGCAGATATAATGGCGAGAATTCGATGTGGAACAAGTCAGATACCCACATTACCAGTTAAAGATACCAGTTAAGATATTTAGTCATTCAGCCTAAGTTTAATGTGTAATTTAACCACTTTTATTTTATGGAATCGTAATTAAAGAATTAAGGGTTTGTGTTAACTACTTTTTTTTTTTAACTTAACTACTTTAATTCCAGTCAAATGAATTCCTTGACTAAAATAAAGCAAAGCAAAATAAAGGTTCGGATAAACAAACAATATTCTTCAAAAAGCAATTTAAATACTAAAGAATAACCAATTAAATCTCACAAATACATCAAATCAACCTCTTTCTGGTTCCTTTTTCTTAGTATACGCTCATACAGACACACACACACACACACACACCATAAACAGCAGCATCAACAGTATAAAAAGAACAGCTCTCTCTAAGGTATCTCATTATTATTAAATGTATTTAAGTACAATGCACAGAGGGGTCAGCAGACACGCTACATGGGTGAGAGACCAGTCCACAAAAAGAGCTGAAATCTTTTACGTCACTAAAATATGATGCACATTGTAGAAAATGAATTATATGCATGATTATGTGTGGGCGTATGAGAGCATGAAGCTGTGTGAGGTTTAAGCTGTCATTTAAAGGCCCTGAATAAGTGCAACATAGATACCTAAAAACACACATGAGTAGTACATTATGGGGAAAGGCTGCAGGTGCAGCATCACTTTCTTCTGAACAGACAATAAAAGCAATAAACACACAACCAGTTATTCTGTTATGGCCTAAACACCTTCTAAAACTTTAACACTTTTATTATTGGTACAATCAAATACAATTACTGAGAACTGGTTAGTGGTGTGGATACTGATGAAATTGTTGAACTGTTGAATCTGGTTAAGTTTCCCTGATTCCCTGTGTGTGTGTGTGTGAGAGCATGAAGTTGTGTGAGGTTTAAGCCATAATTAAAGGTCCTGAATCACTGCAGCGAGTACAAGGATCATGATTAATCTTATTAAGAGACGGCTTTGTTTGAAATAATCTGCGTAAAAATACATTAGACACAAAGTATTTCAGTGCACAGTTTTCACATTAGGCTATTAAAAGTGTGACATGATTCTGAGACTGCAGAACTTTTCCATTTCTCTGTATACGACTACAAGACTACGACTTGTACAAAGAAATGCTAAAATTAAATTAAAACTCTGTTCCTCTTTATCTTTGTGTGGCCCTAACTGAAATGTGAACTAGTGCTGTCAAACATACTGCAATAAATTATTAACAACGTTAATTTTTCGACAGAATTTTTATCCTTTGACCCATTTAACCACATGAAGTAATGCAGGCTGAAGCCCAGCTGCACATATGCTGTTGCTATGACTTTGTGTGACTATAGAACTGTAATTCAATACAGGTTTTAAATGCCAAGTAAAGTAAAACTGACATTATTTCTAGATTCTACAACTCTTATTTACGTCTGAAGTACATCAAGTGGCATTTGGCCGATGCCCTTACAGTCATTAGTTACAGAGACAGTCCCCCTGGAGACACTGAGGGTTAAGTGTCTTGCTCAAGGACACAAATGGTAGAAAGTGACTTTGTGGTCATCAGGTTCACAGGCAAGTGTTTTACCCACTAGGCTCCTACCACCCAAGTTTCATTTACTGCTGAGGTTCGAAATATCAGTAATTATAGTACAGGCTACACTGTAATTAAGTAACAGCCTACACTGGACAATGCCATGATAAATAAACAAGCAGCAAACTGACAAAAGCAACAGTAAAACAAAGTTCCATCTCCACCTCAAATAGTTTCCAGGCTTTTTGACTGAGACACAATAAAAGACAGCCAGTCAGAACAAAGCTCATTTATGTATATGAATCTTAAAAGCACAGTATTAAAACAGCCTGTTTCAATCTAAGGTATAAAGAGAGGCTGGTACTAAAAACCCCACAAATAGTGGGGGAAAATACAACAAAAATATTGGATTTGGGCCCTTTCAGTGTCATTCTTCCTTAGGTTAGCATGAGTATAATGGTGGGGGCCTAGTGGCTAGGACACTTGCCTCTGGACCAAGAGGTCGTGAGTTTAAATCCTACCTTCAGTAAACCACCACTGGGTTCCTGAGCGAGACCCTTAACCCCAGGTTGCTCCAGGGAGACTGCCCCCTGTAGTTAGGGGATGGAAGTCGCTTTTCATAAAAGCGTCTGCTAAATGCTGTAAATGTGAAATGAATCAAGAACATACGAAGCCACAGAATCAAACTACAGACTGAATTATCCACTACGCTATCCAGCAACTGACATAATTACATGAGAATACACTGGAACTCAGAAAGCACAAGTGAGGCCTTGCCAGTGTAAACAAGGGCCAAATCACTACACAAGCTGGAGGTCACAACATGACTGCCTGCCAGCCTCCTGATGGATCTGTTTATTGGGAGAGGCTGCAAACACACAGGCTGAGAGACGTACTTCGACAAACCCACAGGTTTGGGGCCTCGAAACCTGAGACGGCAGAGCTCAGGTGACTCTTCTACTCTATGGCTTTGGAGCAGAAGGTGGGGGTGACAGCTGATAGCCCCAGACAGAGCATGGTTTTACCCCTCCACCCTTGTCCTCATCAGTTTTAAAGTACTCTTACAGCATCAGCAGCATCCATCATTCTACTCTTTAACAGAACACCTACACATTTGCACCTTACAGCTCCCTGATCTATACTGTTAATATCCTGCGCAATTCATTTACGTACACTCTGTTCATATCGATTATTCAAACTATCTATACACCATGAGGCCAAAAGAATCCGGACAGTTCTTCAAATGTGAACTACTTTAAAGCACACGCACACTGTGCATATACAGCTTCTATACTCCGCATAGAAACAAAATGACCAATAGAACAGGCTCTGGAACAGCCACACATTAGTCTAAGGTCACCATGCTTATCAGCTGGAGGGTAATGAAGCCCCCCCAGTTTAACCTGCTGCAGGTTAATGGGTCCTAAAACATTATCATTATGTACAATCACTTACTACGTGCAATTTCTTATTGAGCGCTAAAAGATTTTGTGCAATATCTGATTACGTCCAATAGTCTTAAAATGTGCAATACCATGTGCAGTGGGTGGTAATCATCATCATTATGTGTATTATCTTATTATTATGTGCAATAGTCTTACCATGTGAAATATCACTACTTATGTCTATATTACTGATTACTGCTACTAATCTTATTTACTACTCATTTTTAATACGTACAATAACGAACTCTGTATAGAGAACAACTCCAAACCACTATTTGTTTGCTAATTAGTAAACTACTTGAGCAGTAATTTTATTTATTTGTCTATAGTATTTATATACACCTCTCCTATTGCCCTCAGCATTCTGTGTATATAGCACAGTGTATTTTGAACCGAGTTTTTATTTGACTTTTTATTTTAACATGATATTTATATTGTTCTTATCTCTGTGCTCCTGTGTCTGTGTGCAGTCATAGCATAAGCAATTTCTTTTGGGATCAGTAAAGTTTCTGATTCTGATTCCCTGGAGCGATGGAGCTACACCCTGTATCTTTGGTATGAGTTGGAAGTGGCGTTTATGATCCATATATACACAATATATACCTTCCGTGGCTGTATGTTGTATTTATTCATATTTATTGGTTTACTATGTTGTTTGTATCCTATGTTTGTTTACATAACCAGCTCCACCAAGAGAAATAATTCGTGTGTGCTCGGCCAAAAAAAAAATTTTTTTTTAAAAGATTCAGATTGTGGTCAGGGCTGAGCAGAGGGTGACGGCAGCTCTGTTTCCACTTCATTCACAAAGTGTCGCTTCTCTGGACGCTCTTTAGGTTTCACAGGCAGGTATACATGTCTGCATGTGACCCACAGACTGAACTATTACGTAATTGACAGTATACTGGTATGGACTGTTCAACCCCCAAAACTGCAGGATTATATCTAGCTATTCATCTTGTGACTTATTTCGCAAATACTATAAACAGTTCTATATCTCTACCCTGCAAAAAAGGAATAAAAATCAGTAAAAATAAAAAACAAGAGGTACTAGAATCAAGTGAAATTATCACTGGTTGAGTTTTCTAAAAACAAGAAAAAGTTTGTAAAAACTAGATTATTTATCTTACATAGTCAACTCAGCTGTTCTTGAAATAAATTTAAAAAAACAAGATCTCTTATTTCTTTTCAAGATTTTCTGGCTTGTTAAGATTTCATTTTTTGCAGGAATGGTTCTGGTGTGTGCAGCATTTACGTTGTAGCACCAGCGATAAACTACAGAAGCAAAATTTGGACTCAAAATGTGTCTTGATTCATTAGAATAAGTGGAATAAGTGAAAAAACCCATTCCATTCCTTTTAGGAGTTAAACTAAATGACTGAATAATCTGTTCTGCATGATTTCGCTTTTTTAATCAGATGTCATGATGAGGACTGGGCATGTCTAAGAAAACAACATTAAATTATTACATTTCTGAAGCTTGTGTATAGTAGGGGTAACCCATTTGTTCATTTCGATCATTATGCACCACCAACAAGTTATTTAGTTTTCCTACAATCCACTAAATTGAGGTATATAAACTACAAAACGCAGACTTACAATATTTAAATATTTGTATTGTTAGATAAAACCTCCCAGAGAGAGTGTATATGTATCAAATTCTACTCTAATCATTCATGGTGTAGTAATTAAGAGATTAAGGGTTTGTGTTTACAAAAGCCAGACAAAGCCTTCTTTATATATTCATTACAAATAACAGATGCCTTCTTTTGTCGCTGCATCACAGCCAGGCCTTGGTCACGGAAAATCTTAAGTAGTAGTTAAGAAACAAAGCAAATTACTATGACAGAATTTGTATTATGCCAGCTGACCACTAGCAGTTTTTTTTATTTGCTGCAATATTTACATTTAAAGCATAACTTTAATCAACAATATTTTAAAAAATAACCCACAAAAGCCCTTCTGTCTATTTCAACAAGAAAAATAATATTGAGAAAATGTCAGTTTACAGTGTTGTAAGTTAAGGTACGATATTCACCAGTAGATGGCGGTATATATTGGCAGCAGATTTTCAGAAACGTAGTGTAAAGTGTAACGTGACCATTCTGTCAAACATGAACAAACCACAGCACACAGTGTGAACAGTCTGAAATTCTTCCTCTGTATTTAACACATTTAACCTATTCACCAAGTGAAGCAGTGGGCAGCCAGGAACACAGCAGTGTGTGGGGATGGTACCTTACTCAAGGGAACCTCAGTGGTGTAACTAGCAGTCTTGGGATTCAAACCCACAACCTTCTGATTGCAGGGTGAACTCTCTAGCCAGCAGACCACCAGCTGCCCATGTAGTTAAATGTAGTGACTGAGCTCTATGGCTATATATAGGCTATATGGAGCTATACTGGTGTATTTGTGGATCAATACAAGACACCCTCCTTAGTTCTTGCATTAGAAACTCCTGCATAGAAAACCCAGATGAGCAACTTACCTTTACATATACTGTCTGTTTTCTACTGATCTTTGAGGTGCACTTTGTTGTTTAAGAGAACAAAGTGTGGTTTCATTATAATGACTGTTTTTAAAATAGTACCTAGATGATATGACTTAAATTTAAAGGAATAGTATGACAAAAAATGCATGTGTACACACGCCTATTTATTTATTGATTGATAGATTCATTTATTTATAACGATTATTTATTTATAATGACTGATTGACCGACTGACTGACTGATTGAATGAACGAATTAATGATTGATTGGTTGACTGATTAGTTGATTAATTGATTGCATAGTCCTCACATCCAAATGTAGTCGACCAAGCCTTGTTTGGCGTCTGAATTTTGCTTCTTCAAGGCTGCTACTACTGCTTTTGACAACGTGACATACATTCTTTTTTTTATTACAGAAAGCAGTGCCAAACCTATGTAAGAAGTAGGTCTATTTCAGATTCTGCAACAACTCTGAGACACAGCTTGAGAGGAACATGTGATGATTAGGGATGCAGTGAGGCTGCAGCTAATGGGTGGAGTATGTACTTCCATTGTTTAGAAGATCCATGTACTAAAGTAGAGACAAACGTCAGACACCAAACGTCTTTACTGACTGAAGACATGTGAGATAGAGGGAAAACTGGTCCTACCCATACCTGAGCAGAGCGGAGGAGCGCGGCACAGTCTGCATGACCATTGTACTCGGCCAGGTCTGCTGCACTGAAGCCATCCACGTCCTTCTCCAGGGGGCTGACACGGTTAGCTAGAAGGACTCGGCAGCACTGAGTGAGGATCAGTTCAGTACAATAGATATTTAGAGGTGTGTAATACAATTCAGATAGATAGCACTTTTATCAGCGTGAAATACTTTTACTTTAAGATTCTTTTACTTTACATTTTATTTCCCTGGTTTAAAACCAGAGCTTTGATGCGAACACTGCCGACAATAGAGCAAAAAATTGGTGTTTTATTCTTATGGAAATGATTTGGGCTGTTTGGGTGACTATTGACTGGAAGTGTTTGTTCGCAGCATGAGCCTTGCAGCTGCAGTCGTAAACTAAAGAAACAGCATGTAGACACAGCATTTAAACAGCATTTAGTAAATATTGTTATTTATTTCTGAAGAGTTTTATTTTGACTTTCTCTATATTTTAAATTGTTCTTGTCTCTGTGATTCTGTGCAGTTGTAGCATAAGCAGTTTCCTCCGGGATCAATAAAATTTTCTGATTCTGATTCTAATATGATTCATATGATTGATATGATTCTTGTGTTTCATTAAACCCCTGCTGAAGCGGTTTACCTCTAGCTCCCCGTTCTCTGCGGCGTCGTGCAGAGGCGTCCCACCCCAGCGGTCCTGCAGCACTTTGGCCCCCATCAACAGCATCCGCTCCAGGATGCGGTGGTGACCCTCACTGGCGGCAAAGTGCAGAGCGGTTGCTCCGTTCTGATCCTGACACGACACATTCGCATCTGTGAAAGAAGCCTGAAAAGTAAAAAGGTGTAGTCAGAGAAGAAGTCAAAAAACACATTTTTAGGCAAAATTACAGTTGCCAGTTTATTAGTTAATAAACTAATAAACCTAATACAGTCATTTTTATTCATTCATCCAATTTCTGTAAGCTCTTATTCCTTACTAGGCTCACGGGTACCCGGAGCCTATCCCGGGGTCTACGGGTGCGAGGCAGGGACACACCCTGGGCGGGACACCAGCCCACCGCAGGACACACACACACACACACACACACACTAATCTAATATAAATGCCCATCTGATATAAAGGCATAAATGTAAATGTAGATTAAGAATCAAATGTGTAATCTAGTCATGTTTTTTTTTTCTCCTCCCCTGCACTTTGTAAACATCATAAATCCACAGTCACAGGGCCTTTCAAGGCATAAAGAACCGAATCTAGGGCACATTCATAAATAGTTGTCCCTTATACAGCACGGTACTTACTAATGTTGGGGTTGAGATCAATTTCGGTCACAACCTCCCGCTTTATTAAGAAACTCCTGCTGAAAATAGGAGCAGCAGGTTGTTTGAACATTGGGCTCGGTTACATAAGGCAACTCTTTCTATTTATGAAAACAAATGCATCATGACAACAGGAGGAAAAAGCTGACTGGTATTTTTAAAACAACGTCTTGGAAACGTGCATGGCTCTATCTTTAGATGCAGACTCGGGCTTAAAATATGTCACGTTACTTTGAAACCGTGCAACCTTTTTAGTTTATAACCACAAGTTATTCAACGTTCGCTGATGCAGTGAGATTTCTATTTCTTTCTATTGGTCCGTTTTCCATGAAATGTTTAAAAAGACAGAAGGTGTCTCACCAGCCAGACCACCAGGCCGTAGTGTCCCATGTGAGCTGCAGCGTGCAGGGCGCTCATGCCATCTTGGGCCCTCAAGTGTACATTCGCACCACAGTCCTTCACCAGGTACTCCACCACATGCAGGTGACCCTCCTGAGAGGCCAAATAGAGAGGAGTGGCCCCAGTGGCCATTTGATGGTCTACGGATCTGGCTCGGATGAGAAACACAGATGTAAACCATTAGTGTGCGGGTGATCTGTGTACTGTGGTTCTTCTGGTTCTATTAGTTAAGAGAAGATGCACAGCATGCATTTACATATGCTGATACATGTAATAAGGTATACTGTGATGTTCAGCACGTGTATGTTTCAGGTGGACACTTTGAAATGCAGGTATTTTCCTTGATTACTTGATTAAAAAAATAATTGTTTAAAATGTATGTTCTCAACAAACTGACTTAGTAATTACTTTGCAATTTGAGTGATAAACAGGGCACCCTTGGATTATTAAAAAAACAAATTGTCCACAAGATGGCGCTATAAGCACCAGATGCTTCACACAGGAGCACGATTACTCAACTGTTAAAGTAAATGCTAGATAACTCAGCAACCGATAGAATCAATAGCATTTATTCAGAGATTGTATTGTGGTGTTTCTGTTTTTGTTCTTTGTGGGTTTGTTTTGTCTTTGTTGCTCCGTGGTCCTGGAGGAACGCTGTACTATGCATATGGCTGAAATGACAATAAACCTACTTGACGTGACCTGACAATAACATCTCCCATACGTGATGTACCTCAGGTGTATGAGGCAGCTGTGTGTGAGGGGACGAAGGGTATAAAGTGTGTGTGTGGGAGGAGCGGGCGGAACCTGGGCGAGTGTAACAGCACAGGTGCCGACATGTGGCAGGTAAGAAGCCGCTCATGTTTTATTGAGTGCTGAGCCATGAGGATCCATTTAACATATGTCTGACCCCCCACT
Source organism: Bryconaethiops microstoma (assembly GCA_037577275.1). NCBI lineage: Eukaryota > Metazoa > Chordata > Actinopteri > Characiformes > Alestidae > Bryconaethiops > Bryconaethiops microstoma. The sequence goes on from JBBJLS010064920.1 coordinate 10,586, forward strand.
GGCCTGGCATCACTATCAAACCTCTCCAGAGTGCCTTCAACGTGGTTCTCAGCTGAGGATGCTATGGTGTGCTAAACTGAGCATAATCAACACACACACACACACACACACACACACACACACACACACACACACACACACACACACACACTCTTTTGTTAGCATGAAACAAGAGAAAGAGGCGAGTGTCTGGTAGGTGTGGACAATTGTTTTGGGATACAGCCATATCTCTCTTATATAAAGTGTAAAGTGACCATTTGTCATGCGTGAACACACCACAGCACACAGTGTGAACGGGGAGCAGTGTGTGGGGACGGTACCTTGCTCAAGGTTACCTCAGTGGTGCCACTGGCAGTCCTGGGATTCAAACCCATGGCCTTCCAATCGTAAGAACAACTCCTTAACAACTCCTAAGCTACCAGCTGGGCCAGCTACCTACGTGAGTGTTTATATATTTGTACACATGTCAGTTTGCATCTACTTTCAGGGCAACTTTTTCTCTCTTCCAGAGAAAAAACAGGGGAAGCCCAGTGCTTTTTTACAAAAACATTTTTTGTTTCTTATCAGTTTTGGCTTGGAAAATGTTTATTACATAAAGTGAACATGATTTATTATTAACGTTGTGACAATAGCCTCTGCAGTACTTACACCCATAACATTAAAACCACCTTTCTACTATTGTGTAGGACCCCTCGTGCCACCAAAACAGCGAGGCCTGGACTCCACAAGACCTCTGAAGGTGTTGTGGTTTCTGTACCATCCTTTAATTTCTGTAAGTTGTGAGGTGGGGATTCCAATGGATTGGACTAGTTTGTCCAGGGCTTCCCACAGATGCTCGATCAGCTTGAGATCTAGGGAAACTGGAGGTGAAGTCAGCACCTCGAACTCTTTTTCATGTTCCCCAAAACTTTCCTGAACAGTGTTTACAGTGTGGCTGAATAACGACATTCCTATTTGGGAACACTGGTGACATTAAGGGGTGTACTTGTTCTACAACAATGTTTAATTAGGGGGTACATGTCAAAGTAACATCCCTTCATGTCCTTTCTTAGACCATTTTCAGTCGGTACTGACCACTGCATAGCAGGAACCCCCCCCAAGATCTACTGTTTTGGAAATGATCTGATCCAGTCGACTAGCCAGCACAATCTGGTGCTTGTCAAAGTCACTCAGAACTTCACAATCACCCATTTTTGGGTGACCTGACTGTTCACTTTCTGACTAACATATCTCACCCCTCACCAGGTGCCACTGTAAGGACATAATCGTTGTTATTCCCTTCACATGTCAGTGCTTTTGATGCTGTGGCTGATTGGTATACGTAAAAACAGTACAGTGAAAAAATAATTACCTGATATTTTTTGTATGTTTGTCAAACTAGATGGTTTCAGATCCTCATATAAACGTAATTTAAATGATCATTTTATTTATTGAACCATTTTTTTCCACTTATTATTTTTTCACCTCATTTCACCTTTAGCAGCAACACTTCAAATAACTGGAAATAAGCCTTTCAGCCTTTTGCTTGTGGCCCACTCTTCGCAGAAATGCTTTAATTTAGCCACACTGGGGGGCTTTCCAGCATTAACTGCCAGTTTAAAATCCAGCCACAGCATCTCGATGGGGTCAGGTCAGGATTTTGACTTGGCCTCTCCAAAACCTGAGCTGTTCAGAGGAGGACCTGCTCTTGAGCTTCAGAGCATTGTCTTGCTGCTTGAGCTTCTGATCTCAAACTGCTCTGAGAACTCAACAGTCCTCGGAACATTTTTCCAGAAATCTTTGGGGTCATTTTTAATTAAATATGAGGTGAGCTCTGCAGTCTTTTCTGCTTTCCATCTCTCCCATGAATATCTTTTTTTTTTGCCCTGTCTTTTCCTAACAGAGGGATGGTGACCTTATCTGAAGCGAATGGAACTTAATTTTTCACACCAGATTAGTTTGGACAAATTTTTCTTTAAATTAACTGAATTTTACAGTGTGCTTTGAGCCCAGTTGTCTTAAGATCTGAAACCATATGCAAACCATTAAGGGCATGTGGTTTTTTTTTCAAATATTGAGTAGATTAAACAAAAGAAATGAGAACAAATGTTTTTTTCTGACAGGCTGCAAAGTGCCTAAAGATACAAGGAGCCTAGATAAAGGAGTTCCAACCACTCAGCATTCAGCACCACC
>JBBJLS010064941.1:0-12756 GCA_037577275.1 Bryconaethiops microstoma
AACTAATCTGATACTTTTACACACAGAACTAATCTGATACTTTTACACACAGAACTAATCCTGATACTTTTACACACAGAACTAATCTGACACTGTTACACACAGAACTAATTTGATACTTTTTACTGCTTTACTGTTTGTTTGTATTTATTCTAATGTTAACTTTACTAGCAGAAATGCACTTTAATTATCACACACTGAGAAAAATGACTTTGAACTAATTGGACAGTTATTTAAAAAATAAAATTGTAACTGTGCAAAACAGTTGTTGCATGGTGGGTTTGTCTTACAGAGGTTTCCCCACCCTCAGGGACCCCGATACTGTTCACACTCATGTGTGTGGAAGACTTTTAGTATCAGTTAGGTTCCAGTTTCCCAGATGCATTAGTTAGCAGTTCTCTACCTACGATAGTCTGCTCTAGGCTAACTAGCTACCAAAGTTCTTTATCCATGGTGGATCTTCATGTTTGCAGAGATTAAATGGGTCGTCGCCTGTTAGGGCAGTACTTCTGTGAATGAGGCAAAATACTCCATTTAAATTACAAATATTCTTCATGCATTTTTGTTTCTGAGAAGTAATTACTTCTGAATGTGTTGAACATAGTTTATCATTCATTTTCTAATAACATTTGAGTACATTCAATTAGGAACTCCCATCAACACAATAATAATAATCATAATACTCATAATCCTGCTCTAAAGTTTGGGCTGTAGTACTCCAGATGGCCACATGGGGGGGACCTTTTTCTTTTCTCACTTGATTATGCTCACTTGCTTTCCAGGTGTTTCTCCTTGTTGGTCTTGTTCCTCGGCGCCTTTATATTTCTTGTTCTCCTTTCAGCTGTCTGAGGCCCAGTCTTGAGTCTCCTTTATTCCAGAGTGGTCTTGAGTTTCTCTTTGTGGAACCTTTACATTTAGGTCTTTTTCTTACTAAGGTTCTTTAATTAATTACCTTTGCTCCTTTCAATGTTCTTTAGGGAAAATAAATAAATAAATATTTCCCCTGGTGCCCACTGGCGCCCTTGTTATCTTGGGAAGGTAAAACAAATATTAACCCCCATTCCACCTCAGTAGACACCCCCTCCTGGACACATGGTCAGTCAAGTTTATAGCACATTACACTGCTCAACAAATTTTTACAAAAGTCATGTTACTGAAATAAAATTAGTCATTTCTTATCCATTTTTCATGTGCTCAACACGAATATGACTGTCAAAATGCAAAATTGGCTCTAGATTTTCTGTAATCTGCAATAATTATTGTTTACATCATGAAATGCATGCTAATAGTAATAGGCCTACAGTTATTACCTGTAAAAAAAAAACGAGAGCCAATAAACGAGAGCCAATAAAAAATGTTCACGATCATATTCGTGTTCAGCACACCAAGATACTACAGATTAGGACCTTTTTAAATCAGTAAGAATTTCAGTGTTGACCAGTGTTATCAGTCCTTCAAAGCACTTTACAAATGTTTTTTTGCCCAAACACTGGTTTTATAGCAATTATAGGTTCGTGCAATTACACAATTTCAAGTAATTATTATTCTTTTTATAGCCGAATGTGCTGCCGCTTCTCCTCACAGCTTGTGCTGAATTTTGGAACTGCTCCAATATCAAAATGTCTGTTAGTCTCCAACGTAGTGCGCTGATACTTTCTTTATTGGTTGATCAGGGGCCCTAGTTTTAATAAGTTAAAAACCGGTTGAGAGGCCTCTGTGATGTATGGAGTGAGACAGAAAATGGTCAAGCCACCTATTATTTTAAATGGGAGAGATATGGCCATTATGACATTGCCTTACTTGACACAGCACCCAGAAAACACTGGCACATATTTGTGCATTATTACAAAACGTTCATTAAAGGGGACATATTATGCAAAACTCACTTTTTACATCCTTTTGTATTTCCATTTGTGTCTCTACTGCTCCTATAAACACTCCAAGCGCGAAAAAAACCCATCAGGAATCATGTGTGTCTATGAGACATTTGGACGGCCCCAATTGTGACGAAATAATGGGGAAATTTGCATAGAACCGCCACTCATCTGTCAAGCCCCACCCACTAGGTTAGTTGAAAATCTGCTATTTTTGGTCTGCTGGTTTTACGAGCATAAGACTCCGAGCGCTGTGTCTACAGGCTCGGGTCCAACATATAGGGCTGGATAGCGCCTCTGTTTCACGTGTGGTAAACACGCAGTGTCAGCATGGGATGGGTGGGGCGTGGCCAGCAACAGGTTATTTGCATAAAAGTGACAGAGCCCTTAAACGGCTCATTCTGAAAGGGACTGAAACTGTCAAGATTAAAGCTGGTGAGACTCTTTATGTGAGAGTGATTTAGTGCACAGAACTTCATGAACATGTTTTGTAGCCCATAGACCTATTATAAGTAAAGTGAGTTTTGCATAATATGTCCCCTTTAATATCCCCTGCAGTGCACTTGTATCGATCAGGGGCCGAGTATTAATTGTTTAAATAATCTATTTTTGTGGTCGAATCAGTTCTGTAATATACAGGTAGTGAGAATGGTCGAGTCCCCTTTAAAATGTGTGCTGGATAGAGAGTCTGAGATGGCACAGATAAGGACGCCGGATAGGGAAAACAGCTTAAAAACCTGGAGAAAAAAACAGCAGAATAATAAACAGACTTTAAGACACTAAAGCTCAGGTTAGTCATGAAAAAGACACTGTTTGTTGTGAATTAATTAAATGTTAACACCCCGTGAATGCAGCTACGCATTCAGCCATACCAATAAATGGATTGGTGAGAGCTAGCGAATGCATTGATTTTCTTCTCATTATAGGTACAATTTGTGGATATCCATGGAATTTAGTTTTGTAAAACTGCAAATATGAATTAAAATACCATTCCAGTTCTACACGTTAGCTCCCAAATGTCAAAAATATGCATTGTCAATAAATGCATGTTCAAGAACCATCAAGTACATTCACAAAGCTGTCTGACTAAAGAAATTGGTGAGAATTGTTTGAAATCCAATGTTATTTGTTGAATTGGCATATTGTATTGATGTGAGTGGACAAGAAGTGACTAGATTTTCTCTAAATCAGTTTCTGCAGTATAAGGTCTAAGTTCTATACTGGTCATGCTAACTGCAGTACTTAAAGTCTGCAGTACTTAAATGTTTAGAGAGCAGTCTGAGAGATATGAGAGATTTGGTTAAGCCTACAAAGCCTAGGTTTTTAGTGACAACTGGGCATCTGATGTGGCTTGAATAACCTTGTGATCAAGATTCTCATACAGCGCTTATCAAAACACAAAACTTCACCCATGTTATGCAGAAGAGAGACTTCCAGCAAACAAGTCAATCACAACCTTGTTACAGAGTGTTATTATGGACACAGGCAGCTGTTTTCTATTTGGTGGTGTTCCTAGCAAAGTCCTGTCAAGACAACCAGTCTATAAAACACTGGCCTTGGGACAGAAGTTCCCAAAGGAACTCTTTGAATAAACATAATTGTATGTACCAACCCCATGATTACTGAGCAAAGAGAATGAAAATATATAGAAAGGTCCAATATAATTACAGATTTGCATGCCGATAAAATCAAAGCGCTCGTATAACTGAAAAAGGAGGGTTATCCCTAAGTGGCATCTCCAACTGTAGTCATGATCTCAGAAGTACACCGAAATATCTTCCATTTTTTTTTATTTTTACATATTTATTTCAGCATATTAAATGCATTTACATCCACTCACATCTACAGCTACTTTGATGAAGGTCTAGCTCCGCCCTCACCAGTCACAATCATGTCTTTAAAAAGCTTATAGAAACTAAAGAATATCCAAATGCCCTCCCCATGGTGAGCCTCGCACCCGTTGTCCCCGGGATAGGCTCTGGGTACCCACAACCCTAGTAACGGTTGAGCGTTTTCAGAAAATGAATGAATGTATGAATTAATATCCAAGTGTGTCCTTTTCCTTTATAATGACAACATTGAGACAAATGGTGAATGCTATTAGGTTATGTATCCTGAAGTATCTTGCTTTAAGCCAGGGATGTCCAACTTTGGTCTTGGAGGACAGGTGTCTAACACAGTTTGGTGATTTTCCCTGCTCAAACCACCCGGTTTAGTGGGTGAGTTTGAAGAGGGGACTTACCAAACTATGCAGAGTTTGGTAGTCCCCGTCCTCAGACACACCCACTAAACCTGTCAGCTAACATCTAAGTTGAAATGTGTGTTTGAGGAGGGGAACTAGCATTGGGGACACTGGGGTCATAGTGGTTAGTAGTTTGGAAGCTGATGCCTTGGTGGTTAGAGACTATGAATCCCAGAACTGGCAATGGAACCACAATAGCACACTGCTCCCCGGGCCCTGCTTTGTCGGCTGCTCACTGCCCAGACACACTCCCTAAACCTGACAATCAACAGGTAAGTTGAACCAGGTGTGTTTGAGCAGAGAAATCACCAAACTGTACTGGATGCCATCCCTCCAGGACCAGAGTTGGGCACCCAGGCATCTAGCAGTCTTACCACTTAAGGGCAAAAAAACTGTAGTAGAGAAAATAAGTCCTACCAAGCTACCCACTGTTTTCCTACCAGGGAAGGGTGCGAGCTTTCTCACTAGCTATGTGGTTTGTCAGCATGAGACGAGCCTGGACTCCGGGGCCAATATTAAGATCGGACTCATGCTCATAGATGTTATAACCCGAATGAAAGTCATCTTCCTCAGTCTTTTCAAAGTTTATGACCCGCTCGTACGTCCTGTAATTGCTGTTATCATCAAACGAACTAGCATAGAATCCCACCCAAGAGTTGTCAAAGACAGTTCTCCAGTTGGTGAAGGAGTCCTTGATGTAGAGTCGAGCACAGGCACAGCCATCTTTAGTATAAAGCTGCAGGCTCATGTCATAACCGTTGACCCTAGTTGGAAGAACTCCATTGACTTCGTCAAATTCGGGGCCTTTCCAGATGTTCGTATATTGTGTAGTGCTGAAGAAAAAGTGAAGAGTTTTTTCACTTCTTACAAGGCGTACCTGAAGGCCGGGATTCAGGGGCACATTAGTGTATTCTGATCCAAACGTTCTTCCTTTCAGTGGATGCTCTGTCAAAGGTTCCTCTTTGGTGCCATCTCTATAAAGACCTATGTTCACCTCTGTCCTTGCGACACTTTCTGGTATACCACTCCATGTGATGCTTGCATAACCATTTGAAATGGTTTTTACCTCCAGTTTTATCCCGCAGTGCAAAAAACACTGGTTTTCATCAGCAGAGAATGGACAGCCACTATCTGGGTCAGCTGTTGGGCAGAAACAAGTTGAAATCCTTTGCTCAGGGTTGTAACCAGCCAATATCAGAAACCATGCAAGTCCTGGTGCTTTGGGATATGCCATGTCTACCTTTGTAGCTTTTTGTTGATAATACAAGAGCTCACACTTTCTCAGTTTTTGTCTGGGATCATTATCATGGCAAACAAAATCATTACCAAGTGCCCGAATTTGGATCAGGAGTTGAGGACTAATCTCAAAGGTGTTGTTCAAGCAGCCACTGCCTTGGCAGTTCTGAGTTAAATACATTTTCTCGACTCTTTGTGTACTCTTGCTCTGGACTTTAATCAGCACTCTGTCCATGTTTTTGTGTGCAGATTCCTTGGAATTGTGAAAGTCCTGGGTTACGTATGAAGGCAACATCCGAGCATGTCTTTGACTCAGATCGCCCAAGCAGTAATAACAACTTTCAGACTCATCAGGTAATTGGTGTCTGTGGCGATGCAGTCCGTAGTTGCCCTGTTCTGGATCGAAGGTAAGTTGGATCACTCCCTCATCAATTTCTACAATGTTGGCAAACCAGTGCAGAAGCATGAGACCATGGTGGGGGAAGTCTTTGACAAAGTGTAGACTTTCTTTCAGATCCTTCACTTTTTTCAGGGTCTTGATGTTGGAGACACTGGCCAAGACCAGAGAGGCTGAGAAACAGCAAAGGAGCGTCCACCTCCACATCTGAAAACCTGAGGAGAAAGAGATATATCCTTGAAGATAACACGGTATCCAGTTTTGTATCCAGCCCTTATCAGCTGTGTAATTAGTATCAATGTTGTCCATTACGATTGTTTGGAGGGCCATTATTGATCAAAAGGAGGTCCTTTCAAGACAGACTAAAGGTTTAAAGTCTCTCCAAAAGATTTTTTTACTGGGTGATCATAGGTTCTTCCACCAGGACAAAGAAGTTCACCAAGCAAAGAGATATTTTAGTGGAGACTTTAGACCCTTAAACTGTGGGTTAAAATTAAAAACATTTTAATTCCTAGAGTAAAATGGAAGAATAAGAGTCTACATTAGCCTGAACCACATGGTCACAGTTCCTCCACTCTAGTTTAGGAAATATTTGGTATGTAACCAGATACATGAGTAGTACTACTCAAAATGTGCTGATTAATTTAGCATTTTCTGAGACCAGTGGTTAGAGCTGAATTCCTTGGGGTAGTTAGGCTACCTTTCCTTATCAAGTCTAGCAGGATTTGTTGCTCAGCACAAACTGTTTATTATAAATTTACCAGCATGCGAAGTGGTTCGACCACTTGGCAAAATTGTTGCTTTTTATGTGATGTGGGGAGGTGATTATGAAAATGGTACTAAAACAATTTCAGATTAGTAATTACTTTTGTATTATGGGATTACTTTACAACCAAGAAAAAGTAATCGGCAAAACTAACGGCTTTACATCTAAATTAGTCTCCAAAACCCACACATGTCAGTATCATCTGGAAAACAAAAACTTTAAATAGAAAAAAAATTAGAACATTCATAGTAAACATTAGGGTTCATAAATTTTTTATACCAGTCATTGTGAAATTTGAGTAAACAGACAAGCACAATCCAACATGACATTCCAAACTGGCATTTTCAGTTGCCCTTTTTTTTATATATAGAAAACTGATTCCAAAAAGTGCCCTGGTAAGAGCCACTGGCTATATGCTGCAATGTGTCATTTGGTCAAAATGACAGTAGTGCTCGAAGACCTTAAGAACCTCTGACTTCCCAAAATTTTACATGATCAACTCGGAAATCAACTTGGATGCCCACAGTATCATCTTCCCACTTTGTTGTTGTCTTTTCAAGAAACGTGTAAGTGAGTTATTGCAGATGCTTTACAGTGTTTCTGTTAAACCCCATCAATAGCGATCATGTTAATATTAGTGAGACTATAAGTTATTTCAAATGTTTTTCAGTAATCTATAATGCAAACATATTACATACAGTAGAAAATGACTTGTTAAAAGGAATTAAACAGTGATTATAATATTGCTGCCTTACCAGTCATGATGGAGGACGACAAGCTGTGGGCACTGAATTTCCGTATAACTTTGCAAACAGAATAAGGTCTGAGCTTCTCTCTCTCTCTCTCTCTCTCTCTCTCTCTCTCTCTCTCTCTCTCTCTCTCTCTCCTAACAACAACAACAGCTGCGTAAATGTCTCACATTCTCAGGATTAGAGAAATGTCCAAGGTATACATGAAAGAGAACATTCCACTTGTGCCTTCTTTTCTTTGTATGAGTTTCCACTTTTTCTTCATTAGCTTCTGGAATTCTAGGCTCTAGGCAAATAAAGTGCCGTATTTTAACTATGAGTCTTTAAATGTCTGCATTACAGTCCAAATACTCATTTTGTACTATAACACAAGCAGCATTATATGTAAACAATGTATGTACGAACAAACTGGAAACCATTTTTTTTTTTAATCCATCATTCTTTTATTGAAATGCAGAGTACAACCAGAGTAAAACAGCCTGGGCATTAAATCAGGATGCACCAGGACAGTACTAGTTCTCCAAGGAAAAATTAAGCCTAAAACTTGTCTCATTCAATCCTGCAAATTTTACTGAATTTCATTTAACAATGCAATGTCCATATCTGATTTTTACATTTACTTACATAATTTAGAAAATGACTGAAATATGAATTGTATAATGATATACAAAACACACCTCTTCCAATAAATGATCCAAATGTGAACAATTATTTTCATGAAATTTGTTGAAATATTCTTACTCTTGCTTTTATACTCAGTTAACAAGTTTTGCATCACACACTGTTTAGCATTTGCAAATCTAGAACAATCTATAAATATCTAGATAAATCATGTACATTTTCATGGTGTTTCCCTCATTCTGTGTCATTTCATATTTAATTTTCTTTTATTTAATATATTAGGCGCTACGGGGGACATGCAGTACATCTGTGGAGATCTCGCGTTCTGCCTGCAGTCAAAACTGTAGTCCAGTACCCAATACTAATTTGGAATTAAATTAAATATTTCTACTGTATGTGTCCTTTCTTTAGAATTCTCTAGGAAATTTCTCTCTAGCATTTAATCCTCTATTAACTGATTACGTCCTCTCAGGGTTCTGTATGAGCTCAGTCCCATAGGTGGCCTTCACTTTGCATGAAGTGAACCTGTACTGAGTGTGGCCTTTAGTAATTGTTGAAACATTTACGTAACTGTATATGCAGTAGATTTCATGAAAAAGGTCAAAGTAATGACAATGGATGCTTGCTAGAACAAGCCTTTATAAATGTCATTATAGGTTTTTGGGCAGTTGTCCTAATAGGATTATGTAGATGTCGTATAGCTGAATGCTACCCTGCTACCCTAATGAATGCTACCCTGCAGGGAAGGGCTACTGACGTTTCTTGCAATAAAAAACAAATTTATAAAGAGTTACATTTGAGTACATCTTCATTATTTCGCTTTAGGGTTTCCTTCAGACGTTTTACTTTGGTTTTTTTAGTTTAGCTATCATCTTTTTCCCAGGGAACAGTGCAGGCTAGCGAAGCTGGAGTATACCATCTGAGAAGAATGCGAGACCCGACAAACTCATTGGAAAACAGAAAACGTGCTTGGACTCCAGGACCAATGCTCATAATTGACTTGTGCTGATAGATGAGATAGTCTCCAGTGTTGGCTTCATCTTCATCTTGCTCAAATTTAGAGACCCACTGAAACTGCTCGTATTGTCTGTCTAAATCTTGTTCTTTGGTGTAAAATCCCACCCATGAGTAGTAGAACTCGTCTTTCCAGTTTGTGAAGGACTTATGGATGTAAATGCGAGCGCACGCATAACCGTCTCTTGTGAAGAGTTGAAGGGCCGCGTTGTAGCCGTTGATTTCGGTAGGAATGACTCTGTTAGCGGAGTCGAACTGTGGCCCTCTCCAGAAGACAGAGTAACGGATTCCAATGAAACCATGGCCCGTTCCAAAATTGTAGCTAACCAGACGTGGTTGGATTCCGTGCTTTAGTGGCACATAAGTGTACGCAGATCCTGATGATTCGCCTTGAATGACTTCAAAAGTCTCAAGCTGGTTGGACACGTCACTTGTAAAAAGGACAATAGTAGCACGCTGTTCCAAGAGGTTTTTGGGAATACCACTCCAAGTGAGCTTCGCGTAGCCATTTGATGTGGATTTCACGTCTATCTTCACGATGCTGAGGCCTTCACACGTTGTCTTGGGATCATCAGCAGCTTCATCCTCATCTGGATCTTCTGCTGAGCACTGCCAGGTTTGCTTGTGGACTTTATACCTGCCATCTATGTCATATCCTGCCAGACTGAGAAGCCACCTCACGCCTTCTTGTTCAAAAATGACCTTGAGACGTTTGTCATTGTACTTCAGGTGGATCAAGAGTTGGTTTTTGGTGAGCGCTGCTCTGGGATCATCAGACTGTATCAAAGTGGTCTTCAGACTGCCAAACATGTCAAATAAAAGAGCTTGAACTATATTGAGAGGATTATGCAGAGCTTGGACTTGACTAAGGAGCTTAAAACTGACCTCGAAGGTTTTACATGGAACATAGTCGCTTCCTTGCTCGCTGCTCTTTGCTTGAGTAATGTAAACTTGATCCACTCTCGTTGGGCTGCTCTTATACACTCGAAGAACAATCCGATCTATGTCTCTCTTGGAACTCCCAAGGGAATTGTAGAAGTCTTGGGTCACATACGGAGGCAGCTGGGTACGAATGGCCTCTGAACTGAGGCTGCCCAAAGAGTAATACACTCTGTCCACTGAGTTGTCCAAATGTGGAAGGGCTGATTTCTGGACGTCTTGGTCATTTTCATAGTACTGGAAGCCGTAGTCCTGTCGGGAGGGTTTGAAATGGAGCATAATGTGTTCTGTTTCATCGATGGAGATATGGCCGGCCAACCAATACAGCAGCAGAAGACCATGGCGAGGATACTTATGTCCAAACTCAATGTGTTTCAGATCCTCAATATTCTGCAGGGTCCGTATGGCAGAAACCCTGGCACCAAGTAAAAGGAAGGACACGCAGCAGATGATCCTTTTCCACTCCATAATGTGCACTGTGGAAGACAATGTGTACTGTAATAAAGTTGTTGATAATTTGATACACACAGTGGTCTTAGGTTAAATGTCACAAATTTTCCAAAATGTGTTAATATGTTCAGATGTAAACAAAGTAATTCAGAGAGGGTTGATTTGGATGACTGATTTCAAAATGGTGTTGATTGGAACTAGGCATCTAGCCATTTTATTTACTATCCTAAACCTCCAGTGAAGCTACAAATGTCTTTTATTTGGAACGTTGATGATGGTGAACTAGACGAAAATCTGAAAAAGTATTATATTGCCTTGGAACTGCCCGCATATATAAATTATATATTGATTATATAATGATTAGTGAGTTACCCCTGGTTAGGGAGTTATCAGAAGGTTGTGGGTTTGAATCCCAGGACTGCTAGAGGCACCTCTGAGGTGCCTTTGAGCAAGATACCGTCCCCACACTCTGCTCCCCGGGCACTGTGTTCCTGGCTGCCCTCTGCTTCACTCGGTGAAGGAGTTAAATGGGTTAAATACAGAAAAATAATTTCACACTGTTCACACTGTGTGCTGTGGTGTGTTCACGTCTGAAAAATGGTCACTTTACTTACTTATATAGGTATATTTGCCCAAATCTCTAAAACAACATCTCAGGTGTCAGGCAGTATATTCAGAACCATATCATGTCATAACTTCTGTGAGGGAGACATTAAACTTTCCAGACATCTGGTTCCATTCAATTTTAACAATAAAAGGAATTAAAAACATTTGCACTGTGATCATCTCAGCTACCTGTAAATATCGTGCTTAATCTAGTTTAGCGACTGCTTTTCTAACTTCAAAAAGTTTGAAAATATTAGAATTGTAGAACTTCAAAATAACAGGTCACTAGAATGCAGTACACAAATATATCTACACTATCAAAATATTTAAAATGGAATGATTACAATTATGATCTATTAAGGAGCATTCCATGTGGTCAAACTCAATAAAGACAAATTCAGAAAATTAATATAGTGATCTATGTCTGACCTTACCTGAGTTTTGAAGCATTTTACTAAAACCTGTTAATCACACATGCCTCCCACACGTCTACACTGCTTTTACTCTTTTTTTAACCGCTTTCCCAAAGTGCACATTAATGTTTAACCTACTGCCCAGGATAACGTGTTTGCGGCCCCCTTAACCCAGATGTTTTGCATCCAGAAATCCAGTCAATTTTGATATCAGTGATTTACGGTAAAGGTTCTGTTGAAATAAAACATGGACTGGCTTGATCTCCTGACTGGATTCTGGATTTTTCTCTTGACCCTGTGAGGCAGGGGAGGACAGTCATAGTGGTCATACCGTATAAATCATCACCAGTGCCCAAAGTTAGTTTTCTAAACAAAATTTTGCCATATCTTTAGAAAACAATTGAAAAATGACAAAAGTTACAATAGTAAAATGCATGTAATGAAAAGAAAGTGGAGGACTAGAGGAATGGTGGAGACTAGAGAAATGGTCAAGGAGACCTTGACTGGCCCTGATATCTGACTGAAAATCCTTGGTGCCACCTCAAACTAAGGTCAGTGAGGTTCCTCCGTGAGGTGCCTCATGTGCAAAAAAAAAAACAAACCCTTGCCATGATGGAACAGTGGACAGTGCTGAAGGTTGTGGGTTTGGTTCCCAGCAGGGAGACTAAGGTTACGTTCGATGTGGAGTTTGGATGTTCTTATTGTGTCTGCATGGGTTTCTGGTTACTCCCACAGTCCAAAGACATCATGAACTGGAGATGCTAAACTGTCCCTAGGTTTTTTTAGGTTTCTGCTTCTGCTTTGTCTCCTGGAGTACTTGATGAATGAGGGAGTGCCCCAATCACCAGCATTCGCCAAACCCGTTGCTTCATTGGTACGATTTTTGAGCAGGGAAGTAAGTAACCCCAGAAACACTATATTCACAGATGAGCACAGATGAGCTGATGGTTTGGTATCGAGGGTAGACCTTCTACTGAATTCTTTTTAACATTAAATTACATAACTTTTATTTGCATGTTAGGAAAAAAAGGTTTCATAAAAACACTTTCTTTATATTGCAGTATTTTTTTCCATCCAGCATGGTAAAGATGGTCTTTGAATAAATAATATAAACTGGAAACGCATGCCTCAGTCTCTGGTAGCCAGTGCAGGGGAGTCTGGTGTACCTGGGCCCTGACCCACCTGCTGACCCCTCTCCCTTGGTCAGTTTTGCTAACTCTCCCTTGTAAATGGGGAACTTGGTACCATGAAAGAGCCCTCCCCCACCCACTCTTTTATAGGTGATCGTTTTTCACTCCCCTTTGGGCTCTGCCATCTCATCCCTTTCATCTCATCCCTTGTCCTCACCTGATCCTGAGCCCAGAGTCTTCTCTCTTGGTGATGGGCCAGGTTCACAGGGGTGAAGAATGTGAGTGTGTTTGTCCGTGTGTTTGTCCGTGTTTTGCCCTA
>JBBJLS010064952.1:0-12756 GCA_037577275.1 Bryconaethiops microstoma
ATATTGTCTATATACTGTTATGCGTATACTGTGTATACTTGTTATATTGTCTATATACTGTTATGCGTATACTGTGTATACTTGTTATATTGTCTATATACTGTTATGCGTATACTGTGTATACTTGTTATATTGTCTATATACTGTTATGCGTATACTGTGTATACTTGTTATATTGTCTATATACTGTTATGCGTATACTGTGTATACTTGTTATATTGTCTATATACTGTTATGCGTATACTGTGTGTACTGGTCATATTGTCTATTTACTGGTCTTTTTGTATATACTGTTTGCACAACTCTTTAGGAATGCACAGACCATAAGAATGTATACTCAGGCTGCTATTTTCACTCGTCTCATGCCGTTTTATTAGTGTCTCATGTCTGTTGCACTGTATGTGCACTGTGGAACCTGAGCTTCACCATTTCAGCTCTCTGTACACTTGTATATGGTTGAGATGACAAAATTCACTTTGATTTGAATTTACTAATTTTGTAACAAACTTAAATTCAGCAAAATTTCCATATGAAATAACTATATTGTTCACTGTATTTTTATTACAGTAAATAAAACAAAATTTCTGTATTAACCCTGCTGATAACAAAGAAAATGACAGCTTACACCAAAGAAACATTTAGATACTCAGAACATCAACTTGGCATAAAAATCTGTTTTATAGTACAGACTGTAAACCCTGTAAGCCCTGCTGTCACTACCAACACAGAGTTTCAGCCATCGATTGAATTCCAGTAGAAACTCACATCCTTTTTGGGAATTTTTGGAAGTATGATACAGGTTGCCATTGTTTTAATGTATTTATTATACAGGTTTGTTTAATGAAAGACCAAATAAAGTTTGATTTCAATGTGAAATCAAAGTGTGGGTTTACTTGTTCAAAAGGAAGGAAAGGAGAGGTTTGGAAGGTGAAAGAGACGATGGTCGTGTGTGTCTTCTAAAAGAAAGATCTGTGTTTTATACCTGAGAGGGATGTCTTTTTTACTTTGTTTAAAAATATGACAAATTCTTTTGCTTGTAATACAATTTCTTTTGTAAGTGGGTGAAATCAACCAAGAACGGTTAATGATTGGTTAGTCGATGTGACCGCCATACTGCAGGCACATGTGCAGATCATTCCCTTTCCGAGCGTCCGCACAGACAAATGCCTAAAAGGCTGGGTCTCAGGCTGAACTGTGGGTAGGATACTTGCCTCTGGACCAAGAGGTCGTGGGTTCGAATCCTACCACTGGGTTCCTGAGCAAGACCTGTAAGCCCAAGTTGCTCCAGGGAGACTGTGAGACTGTCCCCTGTAGTGGGAATGGAAGTCACTTTGGATAAAAGCGTCTGATAAAAAGAGTAAATGTAAACGTAAATGTAAATGATTGTGTGTATGTGTGTGTGTTTGTGTGTGTATATGTGTGTGTGTAAGCAAGTGTGTGTAACTGGCCCTCCGGCTACTGTTGAAGATGGAATTACAAGTCAATTCAATACTACAGCAAGTCTAGAATCAATCACGCCTGGAGTTTTTGTGCAAAACTCTTTTATACAGAAATTCACTCGTTTCCTCAATGCAGAACAGCAGAAACATCTCAAACCTGTTGTGATATTTTAAAGACTGTTCAGATCCAACTACAGTACTTTCTAACACTCGCTAACCAATCAGATGTCAGTAATTACAATGAGAACCAATGAGCTCTAAGTAACTAGAATGATAACCAATCAACTTTCAGTAGCTCAGTAATTAATTCATTTCTGAATTATCTTTATAAACAATAGAAATAATCTCAAACCTGCTGCATGATTTCTAACACTGTTCAGATCCAGGTCCAGTGCTTTTCCCCAGAGTTCCTTTAATAATATTTTAAGGTACAACAACAGAACACAAGTAGAAATGTGATCAGAATGTGCAAAAAAAATTTTCACATAAAATTCAACACTGGGGGAGAAGAGAACTGTATGAAGATTTTAATGCCAACCAACCGTCTTTCAGTAGTTAGAATGCCAACCAATCAGCTCACAGCAGGCAGTTTTTCGTCATACTGCCCAAAACCTGTTTATCATAAATAAAAAAAAAACAGGCATAAGCTGGTTATTTATTTATTGTTCATTCATTTGTTTGTATTTAATACCTCCTTCTACTTTTAAAAATTAAAGAAAATTCCTGAATGAATGAGCTGAAAAATATTGTAATAACATTTATAACCGTTTAGTCACATTGTGTTTTAAGGGGGGTTTTTTGTTTATAATTTTATTTAAAGATGCAGCAGAGGTGCTGATTCATGCACTAGAAATGGATCAGTGTACTTTTAAAATAAAAGTTATATAAAAACTGTGTATAAAATGATAATAGTGATCATAAGAACGAACATTGTTATTATTATTGTTGTTGTCGAAACACCATCTGACTCACCAAGAACGTCCTTGAGGCTTCGGAGCATTTTGGTAACTAATTTTTGTTTCTTTCTTCTGCACTTTTTCTTTTTCACTTTCTTTCCATCCTTCTTTCTTTTCTTTCATTCTTTCTTTCTCACTTATGCATTACACAAAATCCCAAACAGCAACAAAACATGAGTATCTAATACACTTTATTAAGCTCTTTCTTCACTGATATGATGTGTTTCAGCATCACTTTTGTGAGTTTTGTTGATCGTGTATTGAGTTGCTGTGTTTTGCGAACTGCTAGGTGTGAAAGCCGCCCCTCTCTATTATCAATAAAACCTTAAGAACATGATGGTCCATTAAGAAAAGAAAGAAAACTAAACGAAGAACAAAACTACCAAAATTCCAGGGCAGAGTTTAGCACATTAGTGCCCAGCAGAGCAGAAGGCCCAAACAGACCAGGAGCACCTGGGCAGAAAGGGGGCGGGGCCACAGACCACACACAGGTGAGCAGGATGAGAGGAGCAGGACCAGGAAGGAGACCAGAAATAAGCAACAAAAGGACATGAGGCAAGGACAGACTGGTGTAGGAACAGAAAAGGACAGACAGCTCGGAAATGACAGTCAATAGTTTCAGCTGTGCATGAATTATGTTTGCAGAATGTTAAATGTTCGTTTTGTATAAAGTGTTAAATGTTAATTTTGTGTAAATTGTTAAATGTTCGTTTTATATTGTTTAAAACAATCGAACCCATAAGTAGATGAAGATCCTCTAATCGGCCTCAAGGTGGCAGTATAGCCAAACATGTTCTCTTCGGTCACTCTTTCCCAAACTGGGAGTGGCACAGAAAAAGTCACCCTGCCAAGAAAAATACAATATTTTTTGTTTTTTACCTAGCTAATAGTTAGATGTATAACTGAAGAATTCTAACCAAAGAAAAGTTCATGATGGAGAAAACTGAGCATTAATCGGGACGTTGTGCTGTATTATTTTCAAGCCCACTGACTCCTACACAATCCAAACTGTCAGTACTATGAACACACACACACACACACACACACACATTACTGCCTTTGTAATGTGATTTTATTTATCCATAAAGATAGATATTCATATTTTAATTGCATATAATTTTTTTTCATGAGACGTATATACAGAATGGCAGTTAAGTGATGTAAAATATTTGCAAAGATTTGTATATTTACAGTACTGATTTGGGGGGGAAGTGGAAGTGCAAGAGAGTAAAGAGACAGTTTCACTGTTGCATGCACTGTTCTTTGATTTTTTTGATCTGAGGAAACTTCTTCTCCTTCACATCTTTCACCAGCCTTTCTCTAAGCTCCGAGCGCAGCCGGCTGATTTCCATGTCTTTGGCCTTCATCACTTCACCCATCTCGTTTCTCAGCTCTTGGAACGCCTTTTCCACGTTCTCGGACATCTCATGTCTTAGATCTTCCTTTCTCTTCTGAATCGCTCTCTCCACGCTATCATACATCTCATTAGAATAATAGCTATCGCCATTGTCTGACACCATCTTAGCAATCTTCTCCATCAGTTTGGGGACCTGATACCGGTCGTCCATGTCCTCATTGTTAAACACATGATGTCGCCCACCACACATCTCCACCACCTGCTTCAGGTCAGGCCCTGCCACTTGCACATACTGCTGTATGGTCTGCTCTATCAGCTGGTCCCCTCTAGTGAAGAGAACGATGGTGTATTTGGTGGCCTCTTCTCCAAAAATCTGCTGCAGTCTCTTCACCGTCTGTCGATCTTCTTCAGTGAAGCGACCCACTGTGAGCACCAGGAGGAAGACGTGAGGTCCGGGGCAGGACAGTGCGATACACTCAACCAGTCTGTTGATTACTGTGCTTTCTGTCAGGTCTGTGTCAAATAAACCAGGGGTGTCAACCACAGACACTTTTCTGCTATAAACCTCAGCTTCAGCCCTCAAACAGTCCTTAGTCACAGACTGGTCTGAAGAGGAAACATGGAAGGCCTTCTTTCCCAAGATGGTGTTTCCAGTGGAGCTCTTACCCACACCAGTCTTCCCGACGAGCACAATCCTCAGGTTAGACACTGAAGACAAAAAAATAGAAATGTTAGAAAATCATTTTAATGTGATAGGAGATTCTCTCAGGCCCCTAAAGATTCCTAGTATGAATTAAAAACAAAACGTTTATCCATTGCGAATAAGACATTGTAGCAGTTTATCAGGCCTAGGGACAGTGACGGTAGGTGGCTGCTAGAGGCCGCCAGGAGTTTCTGTTTTGTGTTGGTTTAGTCTGGAAGCACACCAGGTTTGTGTTTAGTATTCATTTGTTTCAGCTGCTGGTGTGCTTAAGGGAATTGTTTCTGTTTTGGGATTGGTCAGTGGGATTTTAGTTTAGTAGTTATAAGGGATGGGGTTTTAGTTCCAGTTTGTGGGTCGTTGTACTAGCCTTTTTTTTATAGTTTTGCTTTTTCCCTGTCTCCTTTGGTTTAATTAAAGTTTGACATCTGACCCTTGTATCAGTTTTATGTTTCTTCAAACATGCTACACTTCGACTATCCGTGGTGTGTGTGTGCCTGCACTATGTGCCTGGAGAAGGAGGGCCTGCCCAGGCGCTAGGACCCAGCACCCGAGGAAGAGGAGAGGCTCCTGAGAGAACTTTCCGCGCTCTCTCAGGAGCTCATTGCGCAAGACATGGCTGCCTATGGTGATGCCAACTGGCCAGCCCCTCCGCCAGCGAGGAGGAAGCAGGCAAGAAATCCTGCTCTTCAAGTCCTTCCGCTGGCTCTGAGGACCCTGGAGCAGGAGGTGGAGGAGGAGCAGAGCCAGTCGGATGAGAGCAGCTCCGCGAGACCATGCAGCCAGTCTTGCTTCTCCTCAAGGCCAAGCCGCCTGGCTCCCTGCCCTGCGAGCCGCCTGGCTCCCTGCCCTGCGAAAGTGCGCTCCTGAGCGTACGTTTCTGGGCGGTGAGACTACGCTCCCGAGCGCCGAGACAATGCTCCTGAGCGCCAAGGCTATGCTCCTGAGCGACGCAACTACGCTCCCGAGCAGAGAGGCTGCAATCCAGCGACTCATGCTTGCACCCAGGAGGCGGCTACAGCCTCCTACACTGGCCCCTTGGATTCATTTTCCTGCCCCAGGTAGCGTAGCAGTGATCTCTCATATTCAGCTTAATACAGCAATGAAATCTGAATGAAAAGGCTTAATTTTACTGACTTTTGTTAGTCTAAGTTTTTTTTGTTAGGTGTTAGAGTGTGCAGACTCTTCCCCTTCCCATTTACTGGACTGCAGCAACGAGACCACTGAGGGAACTTACTTTGAGGAGGTTCATGCAAGCTGCTGGTCTCTCCTGCATCTTTGCCTGATGTGTTCACTGAAACAGAGGAAACACAGCAATAGTATATTTAGACCACATGGATGCAGCCATTCGGGGGACGAAAAAAATAGCAGTAAAACATCCGTCAGCGAGATAATCTTATTCCAGCTGTGCAGAAGCGTAAGAACACACACATTCAACACTATCAACAGCTTTACATACATCTAAAATAGTAGATTTGAGATTTGTCTTCTGTTACTTATCTACAGTCCTATACATCTAGAACTGATCTAAGATTTTCATGCATCAGGATTATATCTGGATTGCGCTGATCTACATGATCTACTTTTTCCCTCTCTTTAACAACTATGTTAACACATCTGTCTGGATGCACTTTGAATCTGAATCAGCTAACTACTTCCTGAAGAGGGTGCTATGTAGGTTATAAAATGCCAGCTTCTTCACCCACATTGTGCCCAGTGTGTCCATTATGAAGTTCAGCAAATATGGCTGGATTTCCAGTGGCTCTGTGTTTGGGTGCAGGAGTCTGAATTTTTATCCCTAAACCGTGCACGATATAGGGAGCAGGGATTTGTTTATTTGTATCCTTGTATGTGTCTCTCTTTATGACATGTAAAGTTAAGCAAAGCATATATGTGATGTTCAGGCTTTTTTCCGATATCCGAGTATCAGATTGGCAAACCCCTAATAACTGTAGTAGTAGAAGTGGTAGTAACTCAAATGACCTCTCATATTCAGCTTAAAATAACAAGAAAATATAAATGAAAGAGCTTAATATTACTGGCTGGAGACACATTAAGATTTTTCAGTCAGTTTGGGTTTTTTATGAAAGACTCTTCCCATTTCCTGGACTGAAGTAATGAGACCACTGAGGGAACTTACTTGCAGGAGGTTCATGGAGGCTGCTGGTCTCTCCTGGATCTTTGCCTGATGTGTTCACTGTAGCAGAGGAAGCAAAGCATGAGCATTAGAATGAGCTGTGATTAGTCGCCCTGGCAGAAACTGTAGCTGGTTAGAGGCTAAGTTGCATATTGTAGTCTATTGTCATGCAGAGACTGGTATTGTGATAACGATTCACAGACAATATTGTGCAGCCCCACTATAAACTCTTACACACACACAACTGCCTTTACACACACACACATATATGTATATATATATATATATATATATATATACACACACAAACACCTTCTTATTCAATGCTTTTCCTTTGTAGATTAATACTGAATTAATCAAAATGAAGGAACACATATGAAATTATGCAGCATACTAAAAACAGTTAAACCAGAATGTTTTATATTAGCCAACTTCTGCTTAGATGACAGCTTTGCACACTCTTGGCATTCTGTCAGTCAGATTCATGAGCACTTTTTAGATGCTTTGCCTTCACTGTAGTCCAACTCATCCCAAACCATCTCAATTGGGTTTAGGTCAGGTGATCGTGAAGGCCAGGTCATCTGACACAGCACTCCATCACTCTCCTTCTTGGTCAAATAGCCTGGAGGTGTGTTACCTGCTGCTCTGTGAAGCACTATTTATGTGGACTCTAATCTGAGGTGCTGTTTATGTGGTTTCTGAGGCTGGTAACTGTAATTAACTCATCCTCTGCAGCAGAGTTAACTCTCTGTCTTCCTTTCCTGAGGCGGTCCTCATGAGAGCCGTTTTATCATAGCATTTGATGTTTTTTACAACTGCACTTGAGAATACATTTAAAGTTCTTGAAATTTTCCAGACTGACTGACCTTCAAGTCTCAAAGTAATGATGGACTGTTGTTTCTATTTACTAAGTTTAGTGATGGTAGCCTAGTGATTAGAGCATTCGCCCTGCGATCATGAAGTCGTGGGTTCGAATCCCATGACTGCTAGTGGCACATCTGAAGTTCCCTTGAGTAAGATACCGTCCCCACACTCTGCTCCCCGGGCGCCGTGTTCCTGGCTTCCCGCTGCTTCACTTGGTGAATGTCTTAAATGGGTTAAATTCAAAGGAAGAATTTCGTGCTGTGTTGTGGCGTGTTCACGTATGAATCTTCACTTCAGAATGGTCACTTCACTTTCACTAGTGTAACAATGTGGAACAGTAGTTGAACAGGACTATTTACTGTATACCACACAACACAACTGATGGTCTCAAACACATTAAGAAGGCAAGAAATTTCACTAATTAAATTAAAAAACATTCCAGGTAAATACCTCATGAATCTGACTGAAAGAATTCCAAGTGTGGAAAGCTGTCATCAAAGCAAAAGGTGGCTAATATAAAACACATGATTTGTTTAACTGTTCAATATACTATATAATTTCATATGTATTCCTTCATCATTTTGATGTATTCAGTATTAATCTACAATGTAGAAAATAATAAAAACAAAAGAAAGCCATTGAAAAAAGGTGTCCAAACTTTTGACTGGTAGTGAATGTATATATATTTTTCCCACTGAGACTGTATATACATAATTGCATTTAAATGGTAAAAAAATACAAGACTCTGAATTATTTTATTTCAAATAAAAACAAAGAACGACGACAAAAAAACATACGCACACGCACAAGTTGCTTTGAGACGGAAGCTACGTTTGAACGGGAGGTCGTTGGGCCGTCATTAGCAAAACTGATGGGTTAAATAACTTGGAGACTACATGCTAAGCAAACTAAAGATAATATGGAATTTAAAAAGGCAAATTACTCACCAACTTCCCTGTAGTTTTTGTCGTCGGCCATTTCAGAGCGAGGTGTAAAAATGGAGTACTGGTCGCGTCCCAAACCACACACTTTAACACTCTACCTGCCGCCCTGCTGAATGCACATCTAAAGGTGGAGGACTGTGTTTTCCACACTATGTAGTGAGGCAGTGTGCCGTTGGGGACGCGGCCCTGTGCTTCGGGCGGTGCCGTCTGAGTTTCGGTTTCGTTTCTGAGGCGCTTATACGCAGACTCTGCAGAGTGGCCCGGATGAGGGAGCTATCTGTGTCTGGATAGTATTTTGTCATTGAACCGCATGAGAACTTTCTAACAAAGTGGTTCGAAGGCGTCGCTGATTGTACGGCTGAGATCTTATGGGATCTTCAGGAGTGGTTCTATGAGGTGAACACACGGGCTGCAGCGATGGCCGAGGGTGGCGGTAAGTGCCCTTCTGTTCCTGTATCTGACCAGAAAACTCCCCACGAAATGGCGTCTCAGAAACACCCGCGCTTTGTTGTTCCGTCGTTGCTTCAAAATTACTCTTTAAGTACTCCAGCAGCGTCCTGGTACTTTTCCCTGCTTTGTAACTTTTACGTTTCAGTTTACATCGTGTTTGAAGAACTATGTGGCATCGGATGTGAACCTCGAGTGATTTCTTATCTACTGCATGTGCAGTGTCACGGTATGATCACAAAGGGGGATCTGGGACAAGAAATAAGAAACTTTCATTTAAAAAAAGAGCGGGGGAATAAAAAGAGAGACCTTGGTTCAAGTTATCAGTTGTGAGTGTGCTGAACATGGATTCCGATGAAGAAATTCAGAACCTCATGCTCAGTTGTGCTCCGGACTGCACAGTAAACCGTCTGTTTAAGAATAGATTTTTGAGGGGGAGGTTGTAGCTATAACAATCAAATTACTGCTATTGTCATCAGTATATGTAGTTATAATACTCTGTTGATAATAATTTATTAGAAACGTCGGAGGATAAAATTTCAGTGGTTACAAAATCTCCCACTGCTTCAGATATTATAGGAGGGGATTTCAGTCTTCCCAAAGTGCTGGAAGGAGCAATTTCCTGAAATTATTGTAATGGTGTAACAAGTACTGTTCTTGCCAATCTAGGATTGATTATTGCCTTTAATGTAGCTATTTAGTTAGTAAAAATGCATTTGTGTATTTTCTTCCTTACGAAATGAAACAATTCACTGCTTCAGTTTTCAAGAAGTCAGTTGCCAATCTTGTTAATACCTATTGGAATAAGGTAAAAAGGGAAGCATTACAGAGCTCTAATTCGGAATTATGTAAACATGAAGCTGGAACATTTTGCAGACTTTAGAGCAGATAAAAGAAAGAAACTTCAATCTAAATTAGATTTAAAGCAGATGGAACAGATATCAGATTCTGAAGTAAATGTTTTACAGAGGGGGATCAGAATTCTTCCTATTTCTTTGGATTTCTATGGAATAAAAGTGTTCAAAAAATGTTTACAAAACTGATCAAATTACTTACTTTCTCGATTACTAATGCAGAATTTTGCAGTTTGCGTATATCTGAATGTGTCACTGAAAACTGACAATGTGTGTTACCTGAGCGTAAGCTGTTGCTTTCACACTGCAATTGTAGGAAGCAGATCATACATTTACTTGCTCAGTGTTTAGTTCCAGTGTCAAACAGAAATAATGGATGAAATGTATATAAACTTAGTTAATAAGGAATTTTGCAGGGATGTGGGACATATACTTCATCCTACTGTTTCATTTAGAAACGCCCTAGATCCACTCGGAGAACACTGAACAAGTGCAAGTTTCGTTACAAAGAGGGCATCAGTAGTTCTTTTCAGTAAGATTTAGTGGAGAGTGTGAAACACTGAATAAAAAACACTTCTTTACCATAATTCTGTCTTTAGGCCTAAGATCATTTTTTATGCTTGATTCAAATTCTTTGACAATGTAGATTTCTTTTATAGTTTAATGATCACCTGAATGTTCCTAAATATATTTAAGAAATTCCAGACTGGCTTCCCATGAAACAGCATCAGTGAAAGAAGGACCGGATTTGAGAAAGAATGTTAATGCAGATGATTTTTCTCTTCGTCCTTCTGATTTTATGTATTTCACACTATAAACTAGTCAGGGCAATATGACAATATTTTTATAGTTCAAGACATTTTCATGATACACTATTTGTTTTCTGAATTTTTTCCAAATGAAATGATCATGAATAAGATCAAAACTTTCACTATTCAGTACCATTACAACTTAGTGTTTCAGTCTGAATTTATGTGCTGCTTTCACCCACTCTCACAAATTTCTCCTCCTTTACCTTTCATAGTGTATTTTCATTCTCTCTTTCCTTCCACAGATTCAGAAGATATTTCATTATGGCAGTAAGTAATAACATTTTACCTTTTTGTTTGAAATCAATGAATGTTAAAATTCTTCACAGTCTTCAAATGACCCCCAATAAAAGACAGTGCATGAATAACATGGTTACTGGAGATCTTATACAAGGAAAAAAGCAAACAACTGTAGAATAAACGAATGGAATGGATCCTTCTTTCCTTTAGTAGTAGAGTATGAGAGGTAGTGGAATATTGTAAACATCAGTATGTCTTTATAGAACAGCTCTACAGGATAAAGAACAGAATGAGTGAAAATCCTCCAACATTGTTCCAGATATGATAATATCTACAGTTTTTCCTGCTGCATTACAGATCGAGCTGTGAAAGTGTGGATATCAGGCAGAGTTCAGTGGTTTCAGGTTTTATCAGATGAAGGTGAAGGAGGTTTTGTTCAGCCGGTCTGTAAAGCGTTTCACAGGCGTCTTCTTTGCTGGTCTGTGTCCTGTTTGTTTCTGCTGAACTCCAGTCTGTTTAGTTGTTCAACTTCCCACTGAGAAGCTGGTTTAGGGGCAGCAGCAGGCTGGGAATGTGGTGTGGGCCTGCGCTCACACTCTTCCTCAGAACTGAATATTGGAATATTAAGCATAAAGCGAGTCAAAAGTGCCGTTATCACAGATAAGCTCACAGGTAGAGGTTCTTTCATCCAGTCAATACTAACTGTAATGTAATCCCTGATATACAGCAGAATCTACACAGAATCTTCACTGAATCTGCTCAAGCCTCATTCTTCAGTCTTGAATTCATGCAGGTTTCATCTGATCCTCTTAAAATGTATATAACAGTCCAGATCTTACATAAATTCTGCAGGTCTTTCCTCTTCCCTAGTAGTTTCTAACCCTGGGTCTGGACTCTTCCCTGCCCTGCACTGTTGATCTTACTTCCTCTGACTGACCTTCCAGAACCCAGGGCAGGTTTATTATTAAGGTGATCGGTTGGATCAGGTGTGTTCAGAGCAGGGGGACCTGCAGAACCAGGGTTGGGAAACATAGCTCTGCAGGAAGGGTAACTTAAGGAATACTTTGTCTTGCTCATAATTCTAGATCAACAATAATTTTTTTCTTTTTTCCTTAGAGAAATGAAGTCATTGCAGATCCACCCAAAAGGTAAGCACTTTTTTCTGAGAATATTTGTCCAATTAATTATTATAGTCATGTTCTGGATCACAACACAGCAATCACATTTATTTACATTTCATTTACAAATGACACTCATTTGGAACACAAACACTCATTAGATACAGCGACAGTATTTGAAAATTAGCACCTGGAACAGTTAACAGCACTTACCAGTAAAGGTTCATCTCTTGTCAGAATAATCTTCTGTTTTTTCTTCATGTTCTGTTGTTTCTTTTTGTACATTTCTGCTTCTTATTCTGAAGGCTAAAATGGCTAGAAAACACATTCCTGTCTCTTTAACCTTTTTCCCACCATTTACAAGTGAAGATACATAGGATGGAAGCGAATTTAAGATAATGTGAAGTGATTATCAAGAGGTTTTGAATTGTTTTCCAAGCTCTCGTGATTGCTTAGATTTAAAGTTGGTTTTCATTACAGATTATTTAAGACTAACTCAGAACCACACATCAAACAGTCCAGAAAAGCAGCGTAACAAACACCCACATATTGACTCATCACTCATGTTGGAATAATCTTACGTTCTTTCTTCATTTCTTTATTTTGCAAATTTCTGTTTCTTGTTCTAAAGGCTAAAAGGGCTAAAAACAAAAACATTCTTGTCTTTTTAGCCTCTGTCACGCTGTGTGCAAGTGAAGGACACACAGCATGGAAAAGAAAGTTTAAGATAATGTGAAGTGATAACCAAGTGTTTGTTTTTTTTCCTCCATCCTCTCCTGATTTACATTTACATTCACGGCATTTAGTAGATGCTTTTTATCCAAAGCGACTTCCATTCACTAACTACAGGGGGCAGTCTCACAGTCTCCCTGGAGCAACTGGGGGTTAAGG
>JBBJLS010064972.1:0-12756 GCA_037577275.1 Bryconaethiops microstoma
GGGCAGAATAAGGAATTAAACAAAAATAAAAGAACAAAAATAGGAGAAAAGGAAAAATTTCAACAATGAGTTTTTTGTGACATCATAAAAAAAAATCCATGTTACCTGTCCATTAACTGTCCAAATGGTTTAAAATAAGACTGTGGGTCATCGCTTATATTCATTCTATGCAAGACACCAAAGCTTTAAGGTTTAAATTAACTTATTGCATATAATGCAAGAGCTCACTTGAATGTAACTGACCTTATGAGAGTCTTATACAATCTTGCGAGATTCAGAAGGACCCCCAGCATGAAATAACATTGGGGGGCAATGCAGTAAATACAAAAGTCCCATCTAAAAGGTTTCAGATCCATATGTTTCCAATACCAAAGAGCCAGGTTAAGCCACAAAGTGCCACAAAGCATGTCCATTTGTTTAAACATGAGCTTATTTGTTCCTATGGGATATTCTACAGATCTTCAAGCTGCTTTGATTTTGAAAGGTTAACTTCCTTCAAATGACCAAATAGCAGCCCATACCATCAATCTTTGAGATTAAATGAATGTTGCAGCAAAACGGCAATTCAGCCTGGTGTAGAAAGGCCAAGATAACATCAAAACTTGGCCATCGTCATCAGAACCATATGGGAAAAGGAACTAAGTCATAGTCCCAGTCAGTCTTTTCATCAAGGCAAACTTAGCAAAATAATTTATGAGCAGGTCCTAATTAAGAAGCAAGACTCTCAGGGTCCTGGCTCAGGAGAAGGTTTGGGTCAGGGACGTTGTCTTACGAGACCTTCTGAAGATGTGTGAGCCGGAGCAGACAGAACCTCACCAGGAGTGCTTTGATGAAGTGGAGGCCAGAGTTTCAAAGAAAGCACTAAATTAGCATGTTGAGGGTCGATACGTGTTCAAGCTACATCTTCTCTTCCTTTTAAGGCGGCCATGGGCCTGCGTATTTAGTGCTCTGCAAATTTTAGTTCAGAACTGACGCTGCACGAAATGATAAAGGCCACAAATCCATATGCATACGTTAATGTGGCTATAAGGAGGAGTCTGGTGGGCACGGTGTTAGTAGCTCCCAAAAAAAGATTGCCCTTTTGATCAAGTTTGCATGTTTCTGTAGTAAAACAAAAAGGCTTCCATGAGTTAATACTCATGTTTTAAAGAGAGATACTGAAAGTGTATATATTTTTTGTTTTACTATATGATTTGAAAGTAACTCAAATTCAGATAAATGCACATTTGTGTGGGGTTGGTGGGCCCAAGTGCTGGTCTGGTCGCAAACATATCTTACATTATACACTTCACACATACTAAACATCCTACTAAAGACAATTCATTTAACACATTTTGAAGACAGATCAAACAATGTGAGAGGAACAGCTGGAAAACATGTAATTTGTTCGAAACTGGGTAAAAAGCGTCTATATTCCATTATGAATGAGACTTTAGCATTTCATTAAGACATTGAAATGTGTCAGAAGAATAAATGAAATTTCATTAAATTTGGCACGCTTCAAAAGAAGATGGTAGTGATGCAGCGTATTAAATTTTGTGAAGCTTGAACCTTTATATCCCAAGATACTGGGATATTTGACGTTATTCACTAGGGTTACTAGCCCACTAGAGGCTAAGCTGTCATACAAATTTTGGCAAAATGGCAATGTCTCTAAAAGTATGAAGTGCCTATTTCATGAGGTGCTAGTTTGCAGGGTCTGGTTTAAATTAAAGCCTCTGATTATTTCTGTTTGTTGTGTAATTTTTTTATTCCTAATAACCTTTTGCCAGCCAGCTTCACGTTGGGGTGGTTTTTCTTTTCAGTCACCGAGGATGCTTCCACAGGAAAACTGGTTCATTTCTCCATCAAAGCTATACAGTTGTAAAAATGGCACGCTAGCCTACCCAAACATTTCTGTGTAAAAAGAGGTTACCACAGAATACATACATGGCCCCTCAGGAGATTAAATTTAAATCAGGCCTACAGACGAATCGCTGATCTCTGTGGATCACTGGCTGGCAATAAAATCCACTTCTGCTTTTTAAAGTACACCCCAATCCCCAAACCAGGCTAACCTGAGGAAACTTATTACAAGGCTGGATTTATGATTCCGCCCAGCGAACCTGATTATGTCTGTATTAATGGGGCAAGTTAGCGTGGAGAACACACGGCGATACCGTGGCCCCTGTAATAAGAACATGTGGTTCAATCTGTTTAATGCAAGAAAACCTCCACATGTGGTTTCCATTACGGCACATATGAAAGGAGGCATGAACTGCTCAGTGCCAAAAGTGGGTAGCCAGTCAGATGGAAGCCCTCGCCATGGGTTAGCACTACTCAATTAACAGGAAGCTACAGAAACACTGATTTAACTTTATACACAGTCTGTCTATCCCAATGAAACTGGCACAGATATGAAGCAGCACCCTACAGGCAGGCTGAGATTATACAGTCTCCCCCAGGTCTGCAGAGCTCTCCACCATGTCCTATTATCAAAGCTCTGCATTCTAATGGACCAGAGAACGGCATGCCTGGCTTAAGCCCTTTCAAGAAAGAGACAACAGCGCCATCTAGTGTTAGTGTGAATTCAATGGTCAACAGTATCCCAACCCTCTGGACTGTCGATTTTTCATTCTGTAACACAGCTTTATCCCAGGATGGAATTGTTCATTGGCAGATTAGTTGAGTCAGGTTGGGAGCACTGAAACACTACCAGAGCCAGTAACATTGTGAAGGACTCTTCTCTCTTCTACCATCTAAAAGGACCATTCTGTCACACGTGAACACACCACAGCACACAGCGCGAACAGCACGAAATTCTTCATCTGCATTTTACCCATTCACCAAGTGACGCAGCGGCAGCCAGGGGAGCAGTGTGTGGGGACGATACCTTTCTCAAAGGAACCTCAGAGGTGTCACTAGGATTCCTGGGATTCGAACCCACAACCTTCTGATCGCACTAACCATTAGGCCACCACCTGGCATTACATTACAGTACATTACATTCATTTGGCAGATGCTTTGATCCAAAGCGACTTACAGCATAAGGGGAACACAAAATTTCCAGGACAGTGTGAGAACTAGAGATTCCAGTCCTTGATTTAATAAGCTTATAATTCACACTTGCTCAATGTGGTTCTATGTTGATAACGGTCTCCTGTACAATATTACACACATGGGGCAATATTATTCATTCTGGATGGTTTACATACCTTTTACACTTTACTGTTACACTGCTGTATTGTCTGCTTACTGTACTGTCTCAGGTTTACACCCCATTCACAACGGCTGTCACATTACCATATTGTGAATTTATTGTATCGTTTCTGTGCAATATGATACTTATGGTCACACTAGTCACTCTGGAAGGTTTACATCCCATCCACACTATACTGTTACATTACATTACCATACACTGTTGTGGGGTCTGTTCATTGTGTTGTTTGTATTGCTTCTGTCATAACTCGCACTTTACTGAAAGTTGCTCTGTGTTGCACTGGGGTCCGGTGTACACAGCTGCTGGTGACAATAAAGTTACCTCGAATCTAGATACGTAGGCGGGGCATAATTACAATAAACCATCCCCACAATGTCCACATGCTGACGCAGGAGGGGCCTGGAGGTCCAGTGTCCAGCAGTTTGAGGATTCTCTTTCTCTAACACATCTCATGTTCATTACCAGGTCATTTGGGTGTGTTTGACTAGGTGAACTACACAAGCCCTCCAGGAGCTTACCTCATGTCCTGTATGGTCCATTAAGAACAAATCAGGGTCTCAGCGCAGACTTGCTGACATTGAATGTTAAACTACCTCAATACTTTTCAGCTGGTCCCACGCTAGGTAATCCAGCCAGTGTATATTAGTGCATATTTACATTTATGGCATTTAGCAGGCACTCCTACCCAGACCGATGCACATCAGTGCTCAAGTCCACATCTGTTCTTCATACCTGAAAAGCTCAACTTAAATAATCAACGTCCTCTATTCCAGTTACTGCCAGCTACGATACACACCTTAACAGATCCTGTCAAAGAAAAGACAGAGGTTAAAGCATAATTAAGGAATTAAGAGGTTAAGTCCCCGAAGGTTTTTGTTTTCTTTCAAGAAAGTTTTAATTATTAAAGAAATTAGTAAGCTATAACAAGAAGCCTAGTTAGTATATTTCTGTCACACTCTTCTCTTGTGCAATATTATAAATATCCTGGAAGATTTACATGCTTTTCACACTACTGTTACATTGCAGCATTGTCTATTCACTGTATTTTCTGTCATTCCATGCACTTCTTGTAACCACCTCAGGGGCACTATAGTGTTACAGTATTGTGTTGTATTGTTTCCATCATCACCTGCACTCTGCTGAATGTTGCTAGATTTTGTTCCGTGGTCCATGGAGAAACGTCTCATCACAGTGTGTGTGTAGTCACAGCTGTTGATGACAAAGCAACCTTCAAATCTGAAATTTCATTAAATTCCATAAAAATGTGGATTTTTACCGCTGAAATGAACCTACAATGTCACCTCTGTTCCCATCATTGAGGGAAAACACTTATCTGGGCCAAAGCTGTGTTTCACCCAGAAATATGTTGCGATGAGAAGGAGGAACACACTGTTTTTCAATCCACATTGATTTGAAGTGCAAGTCCTGTGAATAAGGGGGCATCAGTTTCACCCCTGGAGGGCCCAAGCCCAGCATAGTCCAGTCCTCCAGTGGTCCTCAAATCATTTTTCAAGACCACCCAGAACAGGGGTGTCAAACTCCAGTCCTGGAGGGCCGGTTTCCAAGACAGTTTGATGGTTCTCCTCCTTAAACACATTCACTAAACCTGGCAATTAACTGGCGAGGAGAACCAGGTGTTTCTGAGCAGGGAAATCCCCAAAACCTGCTGGACCACAGGCCTCCTGGATTGAAGCTTGACACCCCTGCCCCAGAAGGTCCATGTTTTGGTTCTATCACCATGTGTGGTAAGTCAGGCTATAGCAAAAATCTGGACCACGTGGGTGGGGGTCCCTAAGAACAAGTCTGACAACGACTGCTACAAAATAAATGGAAAATAAAACAGTAGATGAAATCACAAATGTTTCAGTGTGAAAATACAGATTCACACTGATAACTGCACAACTTGCTATTGATTCTTATTGAAAATTTATTAGCATGTGTCAGCTATAGAAATACTTCAGTAACTGCCAAACTCAGACGAATACACAATATGGGTAGATTCACGGCCAAAGTAATATCACAAATCATTAGAATAATTTCCAATGTGTTTAATAAAGAAACAAAAGAAAATGACACTGTAAGACATCACTAGTAGCCATGTATGGTCATACAAGTTTGTACATCCTCTACAGAGAACCAAACTCTGCACATTTTATTGGCTGAATTAAACAATTTGGAGGAAACGATATTTTTAAAACTTCATCAAAAGTGATGTCACATTTTATGTTTTGCTCTTGTGTTAAACTGAGCAAATAAATAGAAAATAGAACATTTAAGTTCTCCCCCTGTAGAGAACATAACAGAAAATCAACAAAATGCATCACTTGACTGGGGGTGTTAAAACCTTTGCACATGACTGCATTTACCTTTTACTGCGGGTAACAAAAAGTGAAAAGTAAAATAGGAAAATCAGGACGATGCTTAAAAAGAAAATTCAGACAGAATATCACAACGCAACCCAACATACTCGGGACAACTCTGCTTTTCTTCCAAGTGAACAAAAATAGCACAATAAACACTCTTACTGGACCTTTATCTTCATCCTATAGCATTGATATTAAAGTCTGTATAGTTGTGGGACAAAAACAAGCTTGACAGGTGCAGACAAAGAAAAAGAAGTCACTCTTATTAACAAGGAAACTGACAGGAGTTTCACAAAACTTCATATTTTCTATAGATTCTTGGTGGTTGAAAGCCATTGTCTTGCAGATGATCAAGAGTTCCTTTTTATTTGGTCCAGCTGACTTTAGGAATATCATAATGCTCTGTCAGTGTATCCAGGTGTCTGTTGAACTCCTGCAGCCAGAGAAAGAAAACCCATTCAAATCACAGAAGAACAAAGTGATCTTTCAACCCAAATTAGAAACAAAATGTTTAGTTTTTTGAGCAGAGATTTCCCAGAATCTCGATTTAAGAAGGCACATCGTGGATCTAGTGGCATGAACTTAAATACATGATGGGTCAAAAAGTTTAGGCACACACTAAAATCTTCTACATTTGCATGTTACTCTCTTAATATTTACTAAAAATACATATACAATTATTCTTTACTAACAAGTAAATTTACAGTATATTCACCATACTGAGCTCCTTTATTATGAAGAAAATGTCATTTTTATTGATCACTACTGACCTATGAAAAGCCACCTAATGTAATTATAATTATTCAGTAAATGTAACAAGAGAAACTCTTACCTCAACTCTCCGCTTGTGTGTTTTGGAGGCTTTGTTCAAAATCCTTTCCATTTGCTGGTACAAATGATCGGAGGGAAGCAAATCAAATGTTTAGATATAATAAGGTGTTTCATTCAATATCTGCTGCTACTATGCTAGATTTTATAGTCACATATATCATATGTAGTACAGGACATGACTGCGGATAAGGCAAATATGTTCTCTCTCTTTGTTTGTTCTTTGCTTGAAGGGTATTTCTTTAAATAGACATGTCCTGTGAAACAATATTGAACACCTGGGGTGCCTGAAAAGACATGACCGCTACCCTATGATACCAGGACCTTTATCATATTTGGTTATAGACTATCCTGGTACAGAAGTCGCCCTGCTGATGGAATGGACAACTGGTTTCACGACCATAGGAACAAAACCCAGGAGTATAAAGAGAGAGCCCCAAAAGCCCCACGGGGTGGTTCCACTGGCTGGCTGGGTGTCGTTTGCTGATTTGCTACCTTTATTTGGCAAAATAAAGGAAACCTCCACTATCATTTTTTGTTGTATTTTATATTTTTAGATATATATACAATATTTTGTGTAGTGTACAGTTTTTTATATTTATTATATTCATCTTTTGTTCTGTCCACTGCTGTTGTAAATTTGCTAATCTCCCACCCGTGGGAACAATAAACTGTTGAATGAGCTAAACATGCCATCACCTTTTAAATGAAATTTAAACAACTACACCCAATTCACCAAGATTTCTTATGGTTTGGTGGAATTCTCTCCCTGCACTGCTAAGACATACTGGACGTTTGCTTTTGGGTGGGATAAGAAATGATGCGGTGAGTGAAATAATCAGAGAAAGGAACACTTACTCTTTTCTCCTGTATCTTATCAAATGCCATTTGGGCTGGGGTCCTCTTGTCTACGTAGACTTTCTTGGTCTCCTCTTCCTCGCTTTGAGCGGTCAGCACCTGCTCCTTCAAATGCTGCCTCTCCTTGTCCTTCTTCTTTTTCCTGTTTTAACAAACAGAATCAAGTGAAGCGAATGCTCTGGCACTGCCGCCACACATTTCTTTTAACTGAAACCCTGAGCAGTAACAGGCTTAGCCACCTTAAATATAACAGCAAGTAATGTAAGTTGCTACTGCTGAGTATAAAGCAATGTTGCACTTGTAAATTTGATTCGGAATGTAAGAATGCTTTGGGTGAAAAATACAACTCAAAATATGATACACATAAACAGGGTCCCAAAGTGTTTTTTCACCTGATTTTAATTTAAAATTCTCTTAATATCATAGCAATGGAAAAGATCTCATTTCTACCTATTAGGTCTGATAAATGGTGAGATATTATTTGTCTAGGGATGTAAAAAATAAAGCAAATCACACTGTATCCTGTCATTGTATCATGTCAGTATGTCAATGTGAATTTTGGATCTTTTTACTGACTTGGATCTTTGAATCTCAGTGAAACTAACAAAGCCTTTTTCAAATCATTCAGAGACTGGAACCAATGAGGTGCTGGAGCATCTGAGTGATGACTGAAAGGGCAAAGCTCTTAAACACTGAGAGCATCATGCTTAACTTGTAAAGTTTAACTTTTGTTAAGCTTTTAAGCTCCATTTCAAGTCAAGTAGGTTTTATTGTCATTTCAACCATATAGTCACAGAACACAGCGAAACGTAAAGATCTCTTACTCCTAAACAACTGGTTAAAATCAGTATGAGATTTTAACCATTTTCTCCCTCTTCTTAAATTCTGCTGCTGAGAAATAGCTTCCTCTAATCTCAGCCCGATACCAGTTTAAGATCTTAAAATAAAATTTCTTTCCTCTCACTGCTCTGATCTTTATTTGTCTCAGATCATCAGATCTTCAGACAAACCAGAAGATCCAAAAGAAAGCTTAGTTGGCTCATATGTACTACATCTAGAATGTGTCTTAGTGATCACATTCAAGTCTCAACTACCAAGTCAGACAGTTTTGAGATCCATAAGTTTGTTATAGAGAAGAAAACCAAGAGGATTATGAGAATAGCAAAGTAACTTTTTGATCTCCACATAAGAATGTGACTTACGCCTGATGAGACAAAGAAAAGACTAAATCATTAAATCAGCACAGGAGTTATATTCTTTAGAATATTGCACTTTTATAATAATGAATACTGTAATGAACTGAAAATAAACACCATCATATTAACAAGGCATATCAATTCCACTTTGTATCAAAAAAATGTACCAAATCAAAACAACCAATGAATCAATGATGAATCATTACATGCCTCCAAATTAATTTTTTCTGTTTTTCATGTTCGAACACAGACCACCACCTACGATTATAACATTTAACACCTTAATTTAAATAATAAAAAAATAAATGTTATTATTTATACTGATTGCCTGTCATGTTCATATATATATGCATATATATAGTCGAAAGAAAACGTCCCAAGTCATTATTTATTAAACTGTTACGTTTTTCTTCGACACAAACTCGGCAAAGACGTCCTCAAGCGTTGTACTACACAATAAGAACATGTATTTGTGGCTTTTAGTAACTTAACAGTTAAAAAATGACTAAAGTAGAAAAGTTAGCCTGTTAGCATTTGATGCTAAATAGGGCCCAACCGACATTTGAGCTACACAGCAAGTCTAAGATAGAAGACAATTTAAGATTGTCGTATGATTTTGAAAGTTAAAGAGTCACAAACTTTTTCCCAGCCGCTTCGAGTCCGACTCCTTTGAGTTTTAAGGCTCCTTTTTGGACCGAAGAATATTCTGCCATCTTCTCGAAAACCAAAACAAGGACCAGGGGAGGCTCTGCTGCGATACTGCCACCTAGAGAGCTGGATGGCTTGGGATTTTCGAGCACGAGTCTTTCTCTATCGAGCGACGATCTTCGCTATTTTAGTTCACACATTACGCAAAAGATATTTTATACTGAATAACTGCCTCAAATCTGTTTTTACTTCGGTTTACTTCAGGTTACTCAGAGTCGCGCATGCGCGTCACGACTCAGCACCATTGTGTAGTAGTGATGTTCTTGCAATTTTCTCCTTTTTTAGGACTTTTCCGAGCACGAATTTTTCGCTTTTAAGAAATGAACTTCGCTATTTTGTTTGCACATTGCTAAATTTATTATATACTGAATTAATGCCTTAAATGTGTTTTAGTTTGCTCCAGTTCCGGTGACTCGGAGTCGCGCATGCGCATCGCCACTCTCACCAGCGTGGTGGTATCATGGCACTGAGGAGTGTCCTGAGTGTCTTTAAACAGACAACTCTTCGTATTTTTGAGCAGCACACCAGTTTTTGTGCCTGCGCGTTGTTGAACAGTCATGGTCAGACTCGTGGATATGCTAAGAAAGTCGGTAAGGTTGATCATGTCTTGTTTTTCATTCTTTTTTGTTTCATTTCTGGTGCTGGAGCAGTCGGAGCTGACCTTGGAGGAGCAGCTGTATAATATACATTATCTGGACAAACGTATTGGGACACACCTGGTTTTCAGGATTTGGACTAGGCCACTTAATTCCAATGAAGGTTAATGCTTCAGCAGACCAAGACATTTTGGACAACGCCATGTTTCCAGCTTTGTGGACGCAGTTTGGGGAAGAACTTTTTCTATTCCGGCATGACTGGGTCCCAGTGCACTATGCGAGCTCCATAAAAACGTGCTGGAGGAGTTCAGTGTGTAAGAATTGACTGGCCACACAGAGTCCTGCCCTCAACCCCATCCAGCACCTTTGGGATGAACTGGAAAGGAGATTGTGAGCCAGACCTTCTCGTCCAACATCAGTGTCTGACCTCATAAATGCTCTACAGAATGAATGTCTATGTGTTTGACTGCAGTAGCATCAAAGTCCCTGTTGGTGTAATGGTCAGGCGTCCCAATAATTTTGTCCTTATAGTGTCGATCGGGGTGACACAGGACACATTCTCATCAGTATTCAGATACAGTAAAACACCCGCTTATACGCGGTTCAGCAATCGCTGTCTCCGTCTTTCTCAGATTTTGCCTGAGTACCGATCTAATAATTGTTGGCGAAAACCTCGTCCGCCACGCCCCTCGTCCTCAAGTTACGATGGAAATCTGTTCCTAGAACAGTGATGTAAATATTTGTTCAGAAGCCATGATAAAGGCCAAAAAGTCACCAAATAAAGCAACACAGATGGAACACTTGCACTTAGACAAGCATCCTTCCTCAGTCATATGGCCTCATAACTCGAGGACCCCCTGTATATATGTGAGCAGTTTTATGTGGGTGGTCTAGTGGTTAGGGCGTTCGCCCTGCGAACAGGAAGTCGTGGGTTCGATTCCCAAGACTGCTAGTGTCAGGTACCCTGAGTAAGGTACCGTCCCCACACACTGCGCCCCGGGCGCTGTGTTACTGGCTGCCTGCTGCTTCACTTGCTGAATGGGTTTAATGCAGAGGAAGAATTTCGTGTTGCTCACACTGTATGCTGTTGTGTGTTCAATTATGACAGAATGGCCACTTTCACTTTTCACTTAATTCCTTAACTAACTGTCATGTACAGTAATGTAGTTTGAGTTTGTGCCCTGCATGTGAACCTACTGAACTATGAATGAAGTTTGTGAAAAATATGTTTCAGACCAAAACCTCAAAACTACCATACAGCACTGTCTCAGACAGTGGATTTGCAGCCAATCCATAAAGTAACATGAAACACTTTAGACCTACTTTTCTGAAATTTTCTGAAATTTTCTGTCCTTTCTGTTGTGTTGTGACTATCAGCTGCGAAAGGAAAGGGTAAAGGCATGGTGAAGGATGTGCTGAAGGGTCCGGAGGTGTGTAAAGATCCAGTGAGGCTCACCTCGCACGCTGTCGGGGTGAGCATCTTCAAACAAGGTGAAGATCCGCCGCTCAGGCCGAAAGAGGAGTATCCGGAATGGTAAGGATGTGACCTGATGTACATCATCACTCACTGATGACACAGTGTAGAGGACCACTATTTGAAAAGTCACTCCACAGCATTGAAATGTCACTATTTAATCTCCAGGCTGTTTCAGTTGGACCTCGGCCCCAAGAAGCAGCTATCTGAGTTGGATCCAGAGTCTCGTGAATACTGGAAACATTTGAGGAAGGAGCATATGTGGCGTTTCAACAGATTACAAAAGGGCAAAAAGTTTTGAGGGACCTTGACAAGTTAGTACCTGACTGGACTTTGGGAGCCTGCAACAAACAGCCTCAATGGGGGAGAAGAATCTGCTTGAATTGCTGGATTATTGACTTCAGACAGTGACGTCTCAGCGACCACCGTCTTGTTTGTATCTGAAACCTTTGGAAATGTGAATTGTGAAGACCGCATGAGTTTGGATGTGGTGGTACCCTGGGTTGTTTTTCAAACATAAGTCCTAACCTGGTCGTCTAGAGGCCTGGAGAGGTTGTTTTCCACCGTGATCTAACTCTCCTGATCCCTTTTAATCAATACTTTCAGAATCATTTGATTATTAGTGTTGGAAATAAACTCTCCAGAGAGGTTTATGACCAGGACCAGAGTTGCGCACCATTGTCTGCGTCTCATCCTTTAAGTACATCTCTTAGATCTTCTTATGTATGATTGGGTTGACCTTTGGCCTACATTTTTAAATCCTTTACGAAATATCCCCAGATTAGGCCTGAGGTTCTGGTCTTCATGTTTGTAGGTCTCCTTCCTTGCTTATTTATCAGCTTGGCAAGTCACTGATTGTGATTAATACTGACTGTTGGACCCACCACTAGTCCTGCTGTCCACCTGCCCTGGAAAACTTCAGAATTCTAAAGAGCTGCTCTTAGGTGCAGGTGGGCTGCAGGGGTGGAGGTGGGAAACCTGGGATGGAAATCACAGCAACGTTGTTACTTTTGTAATGCAAAATAGTCCTTCATTATATATTGTTAAAACATCAGTTGTTTATTTCTAAATA
Organism: Bryconaethiops microstoma; assembly: GCA_037577275.1. Lineage (NCBI taxonomy): Eukaryota > Metazoa > Chordata > Actinopteri > Characiformes > Alestidae > Bryconaethiops > Bryconaethiops microstoma. Next base: position 12,295 of record JBBJLS010064972.1, read on the forward strand.
AATATCTTCTGAACATTCAGCAGGATTTTACTGAAGTGCTTAATGTGTCATAATTGCATTGTTTAAAGGGGCAGTTTCAGTTTCTGATTAGTTCAGTGGTTGAGGAACTCAGTGGGTTTGGTGTGAAAGTTCATTGTAGAGAAACTGAATGGAACCAGATGTCATGATGATAAAAAATAGCACATAGAAAATAAAAATTTGAAAAATCTGTGGAATATTAATATTGTACATGTTTGGGTTTTTCATGTGTAAGCTAATATGTATTGTTATCTTATATAATTAACATGTTTAATGGATATGTATATATACAGTACTGTGCAAATGTCTATTTTAAGTAGAAGAAAATTCTACTTAAAACCTGTTTACTACTGGACAGTAGTGTTAAGTTAGTGTTAAAACAATATTACAATAAATACAATTAACATTATTACAGTAAAGAGTGGTTTTATGTGTGGCAAAGTG
>JBBJLS010065031.1:0-12752 GCA_037577275.1 Bryconaethiops microstoma
CTGTAAGACTGTCCCTGTAACTAATGACTGTAAGACTGTCCCTGTAACTAATGACTGTAAGACTGTCTCTGTAACTAGTGATTGTAAGTCGCTCTGAAGAAGTGCACCAAATGCCACTTTGCCTTATAGCAGCATTTTAAATGTATATAAATATATACAAACTATTAAAATATATGTAGTTGTCCATGTCTCACATCTGCACGGTAAAGAGATGAATGCAGGACAGGTGAGTTTCTAGTGGGTTATATTTTCTACACATTTAGATCTTTGTGTGATCTTAACCTGAGGCATCTTAGTTTTTTTATTTTATTTTCCTTTTTCTCAGTGTAGAGAGTATGAAGATGAAGCATCTATTGTGCTGCAATTTATAAAAGTATTCAACATGGATACATGCTAATATGGAGTAGCAGCATTCAAAAATCTTTTTCCCAACATGAGCAGCCACCTCATGGAACACACAGTGTGAACCGCACAAAATTCTTCTCTTTATTTAACCCATTTACCCCATTTAATTCATTCAACAAGTGAAGCAGCAGGAACACAGCGCCTGGGGAGCACTGTGTGGGGACAGTACCTTGATTAACAGTACCTCAGTGGTGCCAATAGAAGTCCTGGGATTCAAACCCATGACCTTCTAATCACAGGGCGAAGTCTCTAACCACTAGGCCACCAGCTTTTACTTTTATATCAACATCAACATAAATGATTTTTTACAGCTATCTCTGCAAATTGTCCTGCTTTGATAAATGACTAATCTAGAATAATGCTTTGGCTAATTAAAAAAACTAAACACCCCACTGATACGTAAAACAAAGACACCCATTCTTGCAGGGCCGTGGGACTGCGAGACTATAGCAGGGACTGCTATAGCACCCCCTACTGGTAGGCATCACAGCACTCTCTGCCAGATACAAGAAAATAAACGCAATAAAGCATTAAGACATTCTCCTGTCGTTATTTACATAAGAATTAAACACTGAAATTATTAGCAATACTGAATAATGTTAATAATTAAAATAACGCCACTGCTGGTACACTACCCCCCACCCAGAATGTCGTATTAATAGCCACCCTCTGTTGAAAAATGGCTATACATTCTTGTATGTCATGTATACATCTTTTATGATTCCAACCATTAATATCATAATGACATTGTCTTGCCTTGTGACTACTTGTACCTTAGAATAAAGAGGCCCGGTCCAAACGACCCATCACACCAACAAACTGAATCTTTCCCAGAGGTTTTCAGATTCAGTCTGTAAAGAACTTGTCCAAAACAGCGGCCTCCTATTTTATTCTTTAATTGCACATTATTTCTACAAAGGTGCCTGGATGGAGCAATGAATAATAAAACAGGTCCTAAGCTTCCAGTTTCGAGAGCCTGCCAGTAAACATCATCCTCAGACCCATGCACTATATAAATTTAAATAGAATTTAATAGATTTTTTGCAGGAGTGGTTTGTTGTTGCCAATTTCTTCAAGGATCATCCAAGATCAGACATAATAATGTTTTATTTTGGTCAGTGAATGGGCTCTGACCCTGGACCTTGTAGTGGCGAGTTCTAATCCTCAAATGTCCTCAAATGTCCAATTCTCTGGAGGGCCTTGGTCCCTTTACCACTTCTCTATTCTAAAGTATTACAATTTCTTCTCAAATGATCAAACTAATTAGAAATGTTTCATCTTAATATTAAAGAAGTCAGAACCTGCACCTGGGGCAGTTCTGGCATCCTCACTAATATTTAATGAAAATCCCAACATTGCATTCACCATTTATTTTAATAACCGCTCCAATGGCCTTTACTTCCAGATATACAATAAATAAAATACTCATTTTTTCTCGAATGGCAGAAACAAAATGTATTTCTCAGTTTCTAAAAGCACATTATAATAATGAAATATTATAATACAATGGAACATTTTCCAGAATTCCAGAGGGGGTCCTCGGAATACAACAGTCTCGACATGCGACGTTTTGAGTTTACAACGCTCACTCCCATAAAAACTTTAAAAATTGAGTTTTCCTCGTACTTACGGACTACATGGGTGAACTAGTTTGGTTGCGTGCGGTGGAAGAATACGCAGTAATGCGACGTGTGAGTGAGGGAGTCGGCGTCTCCAGTACTGTACAGTGAACAAGTTAAGTATATTTATGTCCTTTTCCTTTTTCTGTGGCTTAGTTGTGTTTTTATGTTCTAGATGATGATTTTACTGTGTTGGGATCAGTAAGTGACCGTGGCCAGGGTGTGTTTCAGCTTACACCAAAATTCGGGTTACGTCACTGTCGTAGTAACGGAGCCGTGTTGTAACTCGAGGACCCCGTTTTCTGCGTGCTGAACGGGTCCCTTCATTGTGATTCAGAGAAAGAGAGTCTCCTTGTGTTTAGTTCACCCAAGTTTGTCACTCTCCAGTGACAGTTGCCTGCTTGATTCTCATTAAAGTCTAAAGTTCTGTTAACTCCTGCATTTGTGTCCTCCTTCCCTGAGCTGACATGACATTTGTATATGTCAGTTTTGAAGGTGCAGTAACAAAAACTTCTTTAATGTTTTAACATGTAGGATGTACTTCACTCTAATAAATGGATTAAACCTGTTCTATTGATGTCATGAAAACCAGTGCATTTTTGCATGATGAGGCATGATGCATGGTGGCCAATCAGAATAAAGTTTAGTAACAAAACCAGAGTCCTTATCTCTACGTGATAAAGAGATGTTGGAAAACTGAATAACGATTCAAATGAATTATGTTTATTTTTGTACACAGAAAATTCAAAGATTATAAGTGGTCCTCAAAATAAAAAAAAACAAGATAAAATATGAGTCCTTCACCAATAAGAGCATTATCTTTCTTTACAGGTAACCCAAAGCCTTGGCCTTCAGTTATGTCTCTTCATACATGGCTCTTTTGTTAAAGTCTGATAAAATCTGGCGAATAAAGAGATCCTTTACATCCCTGGTGGCCAACCCACGGCTCCCGAGCCGCATGCGGCTCTTTGCCTGGTTTCATGCGGCTCTTAAGTTGATATCGAAGTTTGTGTTTGTGTTTTTTTTAAATGTGCCTGTTTGCTTCGCTTGAGTTCAGTACTAGAGCTGTAATACTCGGATCCTTTTTAGGATTCCGCTCCCTCTGAGTCACTCACTGATCCGGGTGTGTGAGTCACTTGAGTCACTCGAGTCAGTATTGCCAAATCGACAGCTGTGAGTCAACTGAAGGGTTTAAATCGTCTTTTAAAAGAAAGTAAAATGCCTTGTGATGAGAATGAATCATTTTCAAATAAAACAAGACAATATATTTTAAACAAGACAGTACGACAAGGCGATTCAGCTGTATTTGACCGGGGGATTCACTCCTTACTGTCGTTCAGGGAGCGCTATCCCACTCGTGTGAGTGATAAACCCACTCTCTGAGTGATCCAGATTCGGTTGCATGTTTTTTGCTGTGGGATTTCGGCTGTTTGTGGACTTGGTTGAACTGAGAGTTTGTGTGTGTGAGACTGGCTTGTGGTTTTAGTACTGAAGGAGTCAATTTCTGTCATTATCTTTTTTGGTGTGTGACATTTACAACAAATCTGTCTAAGCAGAGGTGTGTGTGTGTGTGTGTGTGTGTGTGTGTGTGTGTGAGGAAGGGATGGGTGATGTTCATGTGTGCCCATGTGTATGATGTGGCTCTTTGGGGTAACAGTAAAAAATGTGGCTCTTGGCCTCTGACTGGTTGGCCAGCCCTGGTCTAATACATCCCAAGTCTTGATGTGGGTGGTTATATCAACATAATTAATGTTATTTGCTTCATTTGTGAGTAGTCTTTAGGTTTGGCTAATCTATCAGTCTCTCTCTCTCGCTCGCTCGCTTTCACACCAGTCCATATATGGAACGTACGCTGCAAAGTAAGTTCACTTGCTTTTTATCTCACAAAAACCAGCACTTTTACATATACCTGCATATTCACGGTATGGCGTTTTATCCCTGTCAATTTAAAAGTTGTAAGAAGTGTTCAGTTTAGACCGTTTTTTTTCCTAAATACACATTACAGGCCAGTCAATCATTCATTTACATACATCAGTCTTTAAGACAGTAATCAGTGAACTGCGATTTGTCATCGTCATGGGCATTACTATCAATACTTGTTATGTCAAGTTACAGCTAGCTCATTTACGCTTGCCTTTGAGAACTCCTTGTGAAAACTAATTTTTTAAATTTTATTTTCATGAGGTCCTCAGTGCATTGAACAAGATAAAACTGTCATTGGGGTCATGTGGAGAATTAATGGTTAAAATTATGCCATTGGTGTGATGACAAAACAGTTGTTTCTTGCAGTAGTTGTATGCACATCTGTTCCAGGTTTAAGTCTATGGTAAAAACACCAAATGCCTTAATGTCTACATGACATTTCCTCCCTAAAATCACAAGATTAAAGGATCAGCTACTCGATATCATGGCCACAAGGAAATAATTTCTTCCTAAAATAAAGACTTAACATAATCTCAGTAGGAATGGTTCAGATTCATGGAGAACGGTAGAGCTGGATGAACCAGAACTAGAGAATAAGTGTGAATTTTTTAATTAAAACATTTATTGCATTATCTCTGTGTGTATATATATACACACACACACACACACACACACACGATCAAGTGAACATTCACCATGCATATAAAACTATAACAAAAGGGGTGGCAAACAGTCACTTTTGGCAACAAGACAAAATCTTTCAATTAAAAATAAATTTCCAAGGTGTGGAGCATCTTTTTAAACTTAAAAATATATCACTGATGTTGTCAAAACTGCTTCAGAGACCGACACAGACATCAGCTACACTATTTGTACAAAATGTAGCAGCTATTTTACACAAGGCCAATTCAATGTGCTGCAGCATTAGGGTGCAGGGGTTTGACTCGAGCCAGGCGGGATAGTCCTAAACGCAGACCTAGTGCAGGAGACTTCACTGGTGTGCTCTGACAAGATATAGGGTTGCCTCCTACCAGACCTAATAATAGACAAAAGACCAATTACCTACTGCACAATTATTGAAACGGATGTCTCCATCTATGTTCTTGTCCTAATCACACAATCTTAGTCACCATCATTAGCAGAGGGAACATACATCATTAGATAACACATACTTGTGACTTCTTTGAATTATGTACTCTATGTTCGTGCCGTAAGGGTAGATAAGCTGGTTCATGCCGATCATTGTTGAAGCAACTACTAGCAACTTGATTTTCGCTGATTTGGACTTACCAGGCGGATTCCACTTTGGTTGTTTGCCAACCGCTGGACTGGAGCAGTGCGCAAGCTTAGGTGTAGGAGGAGTGTTGGGAGTTCTCTTCAGTGCAGACACAGACTGAGATACACTAGGGCTTCTAGAATGTACTGCCTTAATACCTGTGAAGGGGAGAGAAATGCACATGGCACGTGATAATAAGGGTACGATTCATCTAAAGCAAAGCAACTGTCAGTTACATCCTCACTGTAGAAGTATCTTAAGCTGTATAGTTGTACAGTAACACCCCTTGTCAAATGACGTGTTCTTTTAAAAATAAATACATATGTTCTACAAGGAACACAATATGACATTTTCCTGCTAATTTCAGTGCACAGTTATAAGTAAAGTATTGTATTCTCATGATCTTAAATTCAGTAAAGAATTTTTTTTTTTTACCATTTCTCCTCTACTTTCTTTCCTCAAGAACAAGAAATCATAATTATTCAGATTTCCTGGATGATGCTGGTAAGGCATTGATTACATTATTTGCAAGATAAACAGTGTATTGTTAAGAAGGAAATGATAAAAAATAAATGCACAGAGATGCCCAACCTGTAGACTGTGTTTTGGCCTTAGGTAGTTTTGGGTTTTTCTTCTCTTTCTTAACTGTGTTTGGTGCTGCCTTTCTCTCATCCCCATTTGTTTTCTTCCTCTCTCCTTTTCTCTTCACCGAGTATTCTTCGTCTTCACTCTCATCAGGTTCACTAAAATTTGCATCACTCTCTAAATTTAAGTTTGGGAAAGAATGGCGTTAAAACATGCAATAAAACTGAAGCAAATTCATTTACCATGCTGAGAACAGGGACTGTGTAGGCTGATGTCCTGTGAGTACCAGGTGTGTTTTGAGGTTTGTAGTCTTCGTCCCCTGCACTGTCTTCTTCATCCTGTAACACCCGCCTCCGGAGTTTTGTAGATTTTGACGTTTTTCTCTGTCTGGAGATGACGGGTGAGAGCGTTGGCTCACTGGTGATCTGATCTAAACCTAAGATTAAGGAAGTCATGGGTCATTTTATAGAATGAATGCTGATAAGAGCTTACTTCCAAAACTGAATGAGTACCTGTATGCAGGAAAAGGCCACTCCTTTGCACACAATGTATTTAATACTTTTGATGCTATATAATGGCCATTTTTAATCTTTGTACTGCTGTGTCTCTGGTGTGTCCCACTTTACATGCTTGTCACTGTTCTGCACTTTTGTAGTGTCAAGCAAAGTTAGTCCATGAGGCCTTCTGATTTGGTATGCCTGAGTTCCCTAACCCACTCGCTCAATGATGAATTAAAAAAATATTTTCTGCTAGAAATAAAGTATATTCTTATTTTCCTTTTATATATTACAAATAAAATATAGTGTAATGTTTTAGAACATAAAAAACTCAAGATACACACTTTACATTAGTTATTTTTGTGCCTTAGCCCCCTACAGTATTCCACAGTATTCCACGCCTGGGCACCTCTAGTCTAGATTTTACTATAATCCTCCCTCCAGGACACTTTTGTATTTTGTCTTATGTGTATCAGAGATACTTAAACAAAAACTAAGAAACCCCATGCAGCTCAAATACAATGACAAAGCTGAGTTCAAATCAACTGACTCATTACATCATTACATGTAAACCAAATTCTGTTTTACCTAAGTAGCTGACATCCACACTACAGTTCGACAGCACAGGAGGTGAATCTTGAGGGGGGTGATTTGAAGATGTCTCATTTTCTAGACAAGAACACATTTTTAACATGAGTACCTTAAGGAAAAATATGCCAAATAAGTAGAAATAATACAATAAAACAAGCACTAAACCTAGAGATGATATTTTTATGCAGTACCTAAGCAGCTGCCATCCACACTGCAGTGTGTCAACACAGGAGGCATACACTTTTCATCATCTTAGAAGCAGAAAAGAAATAATAGGTTTCCAAATCTGACATATCTGGACTACTTACACATTTGCACCAGTCATTCATTTATAACTCATTTTTTAAATAATAAGTACCATTCACACCTAGGGCACTGGTTAGTGGATCCTCCACTTTTTCTGCACTCTGGAGCAGGGAAAGACTCAGTGCTGCCTCCAAATCTCTTTTACACAGTTTTTCATCCAAAGACACTCTGAAAAAAGATTTACAGAACTTACACGAATGACCTTTTGTTTGCAAATAAAACTTTATACTAAATTTGATATAATACACCAAGACTAGTACAGAAGATCAAGTGCATAGTTAATACCGCTCTGTGCACCTTTTACCAGTTGTATCGAATATTTCTTTTGCAGAGTTATTTGTAGGTTTCGTGTTTTTCTCATGATAAGGTTCTAGAAAAGCTCTGGCTTTTTTAGTTGGAGGAGCTTTCACTGTGGCAAAATCTTCATCTGTAGTACATAAAAGAATTATGATTAACAAACTAGTAACTTGCTTAGAGTGTATTGTTGAGTGATATAATAAAAGTATTGCAACAAATTAGGCTATAGGCAGTTTTAAGAGAAATACAAATAACTGCTTGCAATTTACCATCATCGTCCAGGAAATCTGAATAATTAACAGTTTTCTTATTCCTGGAAAGAGAAAAAACATAATGAACTATGGAAAATACAACAAAAAAAACCTGTAACTACAGGAGAGAATAACGCTTCATAACTAACTAGAATTGAGATATCGAAGTATATAACACAACCAAGTCGGGAGTGAAACAGCAGGGCTGTGTACATTTTCAATAAGGAAAATGAGACTGGAGGGAACCTTTCAGAAAAGAAATCCAAACGAACCTTGAAGGTCGGTCCATTTAACAAAAAACGCAGGCAGGACAAACCGGTAACCAAAAGAAATACACTTTATAAACAGACTTTTTGTCTCTAGCTAGCTAAAACATTACGTTACCACGTCATTGGCGTGATATAAGTCTTTATTAACATCTTATCCGACTCAAACTGAACTTATTACACACCAGCTCATCTGCTAAAAGCATTAAATGTCCGTGTAATTCTAATCAGTAGTAAAATGTGATCAGTAAGAACTGAACACGGTCAGTTTCTGTTGACACCAAGATCCGCAGCCCGCCTGAAAAACAAACTAGCAAAAGGTATCGGAGGATTTCAAGATCAGATTCGTCACAAACACGTTTAAAACAAATCACCATTTAGCTGTAAAAAAACCCCAGAAATTATTTGTTTGAGAGGTACGTATTTCCAACCGCTATTACGTATTAAATTACTACGTTTCATAAAGTCAAAGTAAATTAGTTTGCGACATTTTGAAAAACAAAACGAATCTGCTGGCAAACTTCTCCAGCTATGTCTCTTTAATTTACTCAATCTGTAAACCAGTCTTAACTTACAGCACTGGCAGATTTGACTTGCGTGTAAATCCGTGTAGTTACAGATCAGGTTAAACTCCTAAATTGGGGATTCGAATCTGGGTCCTGGCCTTATGTGTGTGGAGTTTGCATGTTCTCCTTGTGGTGGTGGTGTTTGTTTCCTCCAGGGTCTCCAGGTTTCTCCCCCAGTCCGAAGACGTGTGTGTCAGGTGAACTGGCAATTCTAAATTGACCTCTTTAAAAGAACCAGACTCAGTCCTCTAGATGTGGTCCAAAAAGTGGACCAACAGAAAGGGAACTCAGTTCTTTTTATGTTCACAGTGTGAGTTCATTTGAAAGGGGACTCGTTTCTCTTTCTGGGCGCTTCAGCTCAGATGGTGCCTCAGTTCTTTTTTTGTTCATACTTTATTTCTTCATATGTGTTTTCACATATAGTTCTCTTTAAAGAAACCGAATTCAGTCCTCTAAAAGTGGTCCACAGAAAACAGAAAAGGACATAATATACTCTGTACTGTAGTAACAGAAAAAATGACAAAAAATGAGTGTAAAAACTCGCTTTTAATAGTCCAAGATGGCGTAGCTAAGCGTGCTGGGGGACGCCAGCTCCCTCACTCGTACACCATGTTACTGCACGTTCTGCGTATTCTGCATTTAAATATGGAAGTGAGCGTCGTAAACTCAAAACGTCGCATGCCAAGACTGCCGTAGCTGTTATGTCTCAGCCAGTGGCCGGTAGAGGCCGCTATTGTGTTAAGTTTATATATGGGAGTCTTATTTTGAATAGGTGTATGTTTGTGTCTTGAGTCACTCTGTCAGCTGTCCTGTGTTTCAGTTAAATGATTGTGTTAGGTGATTGATTTCTGTCCTCCTATGTTAAGTACTCAAGTTCCAAGAGTTTTGTATTCAGTTGCTGGTCAACCCTTACATTTACCCTCACGCTACCCCTTCCTCATGTGTCTTATGTTTAGGGGGCTTTTGTTAGGCCCTTGTGCCTTTTTGTTTTTGTATGTGTAGAGTCTGCATTTTTTGTAATAAAAATCCATCATCTGGACCCTGCGTCTTGCGCCTCGCCTCACTCCCCGAGCACAGCACGACGTGACAGTAGCCCCTGTATGGGGTCACAGGCATATAGGGCATAGGTCTATGCAGGGTCATGCAACCCACATGACTGGCCCTCAGGACAAAGTAGTTTGAGAAACATTGCTTTAATATTCACGCCTCAATGTTATGCAAACTAGGCTATATAAGAAAGCCTTAAAACCAGAGATAACACAACCAGGAAACTGCTTAAGCTGTGCAATCACTGCATTTTTTCAGGAAATGTACATTTACAGTTAAATATGTAAACAACATATCTATGTGTTACTGTTCAGTACTTCACTATTACTCTATACTGTTCTATACAGCATGTGTGTATGCATATTGTGACACAGAACAGTGAGAAACCTCATTATGTTTTATATAGTGTAATGATTTAAACACATACACACACACACACACACACACACATACACAGATTTCAGCCTCCCACAGTACCTTCTTCTGTCTATCCTCCTTCTGACTTCTCCCATCCAGATCAACATCTGTTCTCAAGCCATTTGTTTTGTTAAAGAGAACTCACCCTCAGTCCAACAGAGACTCGTGCATGCATGTTATACATGTGCAAATACAAACACATTACAATGAGCATTTTACATTTTGGGAACACACATAAAGAGAGATTCCAGCTGATTCAGAAGAGTTGCTCTCTGAATTTTTCCTGCTAAAGGATACAAGCACACCATCCGGTTAATTACTTTAGTTTACCACCTTTATCCACTAGTTCCGGCTGATGCAAATGAACTGTAGAATAATTCAGTCAGCCAGAGTATGGTTCTGTGGTCCATGTGGTAAAAACTCCAGCGTACTTTGTGCTGAAAATTACGTTTTCATGTGCTACTCGCTCAAAGTTTGCTCTTCTACAGACCGCTGGAAGTGTCTGAACTGTTAGAAAAGATGCAAAATAAGCGAGTGGTCGTGGAAGGTCTACTGACAGCAGAAAAATCGCTCGAGCACTTCTATTCCGCCCAAACTGGCCATAAATGGTCTAATATAAATCCGTTTCAAACAAACAAACAAATAAACAAATAAATACTTGAAGAGAGAAACCATTGCAGACATGAAAAAGTTCAGATGAAAAGTTGCAGCTTGTGGGAAGCAGTATATTTGTTTTTCTTTATGTTGCCCCTCTGCTCCTCAGTGTAACATTTTAAATCAAACAATTTAGATGTGATTAAAGTGCACATTCCAAACTTTAACTTAAAGTCATTTTCATACATTTCAGTTCCACCATTTAGAAATTACAACATTTTTTTTAAACATAGATTCCCTAATTTCAGTGCACCATAATGTAATACTTGGGACAACTGGCTTCCCAGGTGATTGTGATTACTCAGGTGTGTTGCATTGCCTCATTAGTGTAGGGATAAGGTTGTTCAACATGAGGAGAAAAGCTGTGCCAATAAAAGTCAAGGAAGCTATTATGAGGCTGAAAAACAAAAATAAAACCATTAGAGACATTGATCAAACCTTAAGATTACCAAAATCAACTGTCTGGAATATCACTAAGATGAAAGAATGCACTGTGGAGCTCTGGAATTGCAAAAGGACTGGTAGGCCAAGGAAGACTTCCACTGCTGATGACAGACGAAACCTCACTATGGTAAAGAAAAATTCTCAAATGCCTGTCCAACAGATCAGAAGGAGGCAGGTGTGTCTTTGTCAGAGACTACTATCCACCGAGGCCACACTGCAAGGTGCAAACCACTAGTTAGCCACAAAAACAGGATAGCCAGATTACAGTTAAGGGAAAAAGTACTTAACGGAGCCTGCAGAATTCTGGAAAAAAGGTGTTATGGACAGATGAGCCCAAGATCAGAGTGATGAGCCCTTTATCAGAGTAATGCCAAGTAGAAAGTGTGGAGACGAACAGAAACTGCCCAAGATCCAAAGCATACCAGCTCATCTGTTAAACGTGGTGGGCTTATTATGACTTGGGCACAGGGTTGGACTGACCATCCGGCGTATCGGGCGTTTTCCCGGTGGGTCGATATGCTATTTGGGCCGACTGTTTATTCGTTTATTTATTTATTTCTTGGTCTTGTTACATTTATGAACGCCAGTGAAATAATCTAATAATATCTTCAGTGTTACCGCTAGGAGAACGGCTATTTATAACACATTGTGTACACTTGCTAAAACAAATAAATGTTTAAGTTATTCTTTCATGTCTTCCATGCTGAACTAAATCGTCTCATTGAAAGTGAGAACGTTATTTTTTTAACCACCATTCATCAACATTAACAGTTAGACAGCAGTTAATGATCTATTATTGGTTGTCGGGTGAGTAGCAGGCAACTTTTGGGGCGTGGTGTTAGAAGCAGCTTTTCAACAGAGCATGCCTTCCATATGCTGAAGAAGAACCTTAAAGGCACAAGCCCCTGGAACAAGTGGGAGTTGAAGGTGGTGGCAGTAGAGGCTTGGCAGAGCATCACCAGAGGAAAATACCTGGTGATGTCTATCAGTTGTCGACTTCAAGCTGTCATTGCATGCAATGGATATGCAACAAAGTACTAAACATCACTGCATTAATGTACCTACCATTACTTTGCTCCAAACATGATGGCGCCCTGAAATGAGGGGGACTATGTTTAAGAAGTGTTGTAATTTCTACACGGTGGAACTGAAATGTATGAAAACGACTTTAAAGTCTGGAATGTGCACTTTAATCATATCTAAATTGTTTGATTTAAAATTTTACACTGAGGAGCAGAAAAACGTGAAGAAAAATGTGCATTTGTCCCAGACATTATGGAAGACACTATATATAAAGTGCTTCAATGTACCATATATTTTACTATTACATTTATTTATAAAAAAACTTCATCAAACTTATATTGGTGTCTTCAGGGGTGCTGATGCATTTTTGTGCATTAAACAGTGCTGCCTGTGAGCCTCCACTCCTCCCTCTGGTCCTCCAATCCTCCCTCTGGTCCTCCAATCCTCCCTCTGGTCCTCCAGTCCTCACTCTGGTCCTCCAATCCTCACTCTGGTCCTCCAATCCTCACTCTGGTCCTCCAGTCCTCACTCTGGTCCTCCAATCCTCACTCTGGTCCTCCAATCCTCACTCTGGTCCTCCAGTCC
>JBBJLS010065042.1:0-12750 GCA_037577275.1 Bryconaethiops microstoma
ATCCCATGCCACACATGGAGAACATGCAAACGACACACACACACACACACACACACACACACACACACACACACACACACACACACACACACACACAAGCCCAGGACCCGGATTCAAACCCCCAACATTGGAGGTGTGAGACACAGTGCTACCCACTGGACTTTTTTTTTTTTTAATTATGTAAATAGTTTATTTACCACTGTTGTTTACATTAGTAGCCTGTCCTCATTCCCTTCAAACTGGCTGTGTGCAAGTTGTATATGTATATACATATATATGCATATTTGTGTGTGTGTGTGTGTGTGTTTGTGTGTGTGTGTGTGTCAAATGTGAACACACCACAGCACACAGTGGGAACAGCATGAAATTCTTCTCTGTATTCAACCCATTTACTCCAGTCACCAAATGAAGCGCCCGGGGAGCAGTGTGTGGTCAGTTCTTTGCTCAAGGGTACCTCAGTGGTGCCACTGGCAGTCATGAGATTCAAACACACAACCTTCTGATCGCAGGGGCAACTCCCTGAACACTAGGTCACCAGCTGCCTGATACACATTATGCATGTATAAACAATAAATAACAATAAATAAATGAATAAAACTTAGTAAGTAAGTAACTTAGTTGTTCTGGCTTAAGAGAGTCATGAGAACTTCACAACAAATTTTAGAATCCAGGCCCAAGTTTGAGAGGAGGACAATTTCAATCCAGAGAGTAAAAATCTTCTCCAAGATGCTACATTTAAGTTGCCTGCATGCAAAATCCTCCTGGTGTGGATTTTGACTTTCTGGACCTGAATTGTCCACACTCTGCAGGTCAGGCAGTGTTTTAACGGAAGTTGGTTTTAAACCAATGAGATCATTTTTCAATTGTGTCTTGGGGGATTCTTGCCATCTTTTTTGTCTGGTGCTTAGCCACATGATGCACCTTTGAAACTCATGTAGACACAATTCTGTTTTCTTCATGCAGGGTTGACCGGTGTTATCTGCAAAGAGCAGGTTTTCTTTCCGACATAAAACGCGACCAATTGTTTACGGCCGAAACCAATCGATTAAACGAGTAGAATGAGGAGGAGTGAAAAGCTACACACACGCTGGCCCTTTGCAGATAAGACACCCTTGCTTTGTTTGTAATTCCACCTCTTTCAAGTATTAGACGTCACTGAAGGAGCTCCTTACTGTTCATTAACTCAAGAGCCTGTCACCATAAAATCCATCCAAATTATTTACTGAGGAAAAGCCAACACAGTTCAAACCCACTTAAGTCCAGTGCCTGAACCACTTAAACATCCTGGCAGGTTGTTCTGTGAGAATGGGTGGACATTTGAATGGACACAGTGAGAGTGAAACCATCACAATTTTATTCACATTTTTTTATCAACACTCTTATGCGGAGCAACCTACAAGATCAAGCTTTGATTTTCTGTGTGCAACAGAGTTGTCCTCTGTGCTCTTTTCCCAAACCATGTTTTTCATCTTATTTCTTATTCCTTATGTCTTATGAAGTGGTAACTGAAACTGCTGCAATCGTGTTCAGAATACTCATTAAGAGTTGATTTCCTTCTCCTTTTATTCCTTTTGTCTTCTTTGTCTTTAGAAACAACGTTTTTCTTGGACTGCTGTGTAAAGATCCTGATGCTCTTCACACAGAGGTTCTCACAAAGCCAGAGGTCTAGTTTGTGAGACCATGGTAACGTCAACCACCCTTCAACATGAAAAGCTCTGTGATTTTTGATCAAAAGAGAAATTTGCCATGTGTCCTGTGGAACTGAACTTCACATAAACGATCAGTGACGCTAAGATCTAATGATAGCAGAGGTCATGGGAGACACCTGACTTTCTCCTGTTGGCAAAACCACCCCAGAAGAATTTCATTGCACAGAGAAAATGCCACTTTTTTTTCTGTACATATGACAATAAATGCTTTGAATCTTGAATCTCGAATCTCGAATCTAGAGGGACTGATCTGTAAGTCCTCTCTTGTTTAAGAAGATCTTATAACAGCAGTAGTCTGAGAAGATGTATGAGCACAAGCCCTGACTGTAATTACTGTATAGATTATAAACTACCGGGAGACGGATGCAAACCCACAGGGACGTTCATCCACTCAGTCATGCAGGCTCGTTACCACACAGTCAACAAGAGAGGACATCAAGTAAAGGGGCGTGGCACAGTGAGTCAGCCATGTGATGCACACCAAGGCTGTAGACCTAGAGGGCTCTGGAGCACCAGGTCAATTGCCCCTCTGATCTCTTGGGTCTTTCCTTCTTGGTGTTCCTGCAACAATTGGTGTTGACAACAATTTGCCAGTACTATAGGACCTGTGTCAGGACAAAGGTCTCAGTGAGTGGAGCTTGAGCATAGAAGATCAACCTTTCATGCAAGGAACCAACAAAAGTGGAAAACGTGTATCATAATGCCAGCATGAAGAACCTGCACTTGGCAATCACAGGCTACAGTCCAATCCTGGGTCAGTACATTGTTGGGGACATCACTCATCGACTCCATGGAATTGTATCCATATGCCTTCATTAAGGCATTTAAAGCTATTTGGGACAATACATAGTCCGAGCAGCATCATTCCTCTGGCCAGGGCTCCACCCGGCAATGTCTACAGCGGACACTGAGGAAACTCACTTGACCTAAGAAGCCCCTGGTAACCCATTGCATAATCTCTTGTTTCAGCACTGTGGAAACTGACTTTGCCCAAACTGGGTCGAATCAGCTGATGTTCCAAAAAACTGGACTTGGGAACGTCTCAAGTACAATTTGCTTTCATTTTCAGGCAAATGGTGGATACAGAGAAACACTGATTTAACTGCCACTGTGAAATCCGAAGAGTCGTAATGGAGGTAATGCTTTAAACGCAATTAAACATTTTCATCGTTGCCCAACAATGATTTTAATCGCATTGTTATATGCAAAATTAAATTATTAATTCAAAAGTAGTGTATTGTGCACTTTTATTTTTAAAGTATGAACAGAAGTGCGATAACATTTGGTTTGCAAACATTTGTCCCTTTAACACAGTTACACTGTTACAAGGTTTTCTTGTAATCTAATATAAAACCAAAGTTATTTGCTTCTGTTAGGGCATTCGTGTTTTATCTAGTTTGTTATAGAAAAACAAGCTACACTCAGAGTCCAGAGCGTATACTTTTGTCCACATAATAAAGTAAAGAACACATTAACGTTAACGCTTTAACTTGCCCAGACCTAATTAAAACATTTGATGTATAGAATTATTACAAATCCTGTTTCCAAAAAAGTTGGAACACTTTACAAAAATGCAGAAATATTCTGTAATTTGGTAATCAATAGAATGTTTATTTAACAGACGAAAGGACACATTCTTCAGATTTTCAGTGTTTTCACTGACACACTTAATTCTATTTGGTAAAAATTGATGCATGCAAAAAAAAAAAAAAAAAAAAAGTTGGGACAGAGGCAAAGTAAGACCAAAAAAGTTCTGGAAGGTTCCTTAATTAATAGGTTAACTCATAACAGGTGTGGGGATCGAGATTGGGTATAAAAGAGCTTCCACCAAAGGCTCGGCATTCGCAAACCAAGATGGGTTGTGGCTGCATGAAAATAATTATCTATCAATTTACAAACAATGTTTCTCGGTGCAAGATGAAGAATTTAGGTCTGTCAGCATCTACAATTAATAACACTTGAATAGATTCAGGGAGTTCGTTGCACGCAGCCTTAGAGCCTCCAGGCGGTTTTGCGTTACAAACTGTGATGCTGCTGTGACTGACACAGCCATGTGGGCTCGGGAGTACTTTGGATAATCATTGTCGCCGAACACAATCTGCCGCTGCATCAAGAAATGATCCCTGAAACTGTATTATGCAAAGACGGACCCACACATCAAATTTGTGCAGAAATGGCAGCGAGTTCTCTGAGCCCGAGCTCGTCTGAGACTGACCGAAAGACAATGGAAATGTGTTCTGTGGTCAGATGAGTCCATGTTTCAGTTTGTTTTTGGGACAAATGGACATCAGATTCCATGTGCAAAAGGTGAAAAAGACTATCCAGACTCGTGGCAACGAAAGGTGCAAAAACCAGCATCTGTGATGGTCTGGAGGGAATCACTGCCCATGGCATGAAGCATCTATATTTATGTAAAGGCACAACTGATGCAGAGGCTTACATTGGAATTTTATAGAGACAGATGCTTCCATTAAGATGACGTCTTTTCCCAAGAACTCCATGTATTTTTCAGGAAGACAATGCCAGGCCTCATTCTGCACAAGTTACAAAAGCGTGGCTTTGTAGATTTAGAGTGCGTGAGCATGACAGGCACCCTGCAGTCCAGATCTACCTCCTGTTAAAAAAATGTCTGGCACGTTATGAAGAGCAGAATCAGTCAACGGTGAGCAGACTATTGAGCAGCTGAAGTCTCGTGCACTCAAGTCAGAAACTGCAAAACTGCAAAAACTAGTTTCTTCAGTCCCCAAATGATTAAGAAGTGTAATTAAAAGAAAAGGGCAAGTGGCCCAGTGCTAAACTTGCCTCTGTCCCACCTTTTTTGGAGTGTGTTGCAGGCATCGGTTTCTAAATTCGTCTATGTTTAGCAAATAGAATTAAGTTTGTCAGTGAAAACACTGAACATCTTTTCCTTGTCGTTTTGTAAAGTCTCCTAGCTTTTCTGGGAATAGTGTTTGTACGTTAAAACAAATATTGTGTGTATGTGGGTTTATGTTCACTCGGTCCTTCTTGTGAATGAGCATTAAAAGCTGCACAAATAATATTCTGTGAAGAACAATGTTCACTATTGTATTTTGTTTTTTTTTTTCATATTTATTCTACCAGTGCAATTTGTGTATAATTTGTGTATTACTATTACCATTCGTTTGCTATTGAACTTATTTTATTCCCGTCTTTAACTATTTGCCTCACACAGAGTCGACTGCACCGTAAATTTTGTTGTTCCTTGAAAAAGTGACAACGACAATAAAGATTTAACTTATATCTTATCTACTATTGTTCAGAATAGACAACCTCTCATTAAAAAAACAGACCCCTTGTGTTTCGTCAATGGTGAGATGAAGTGGACGTGCTGTGGACTGCTGGTCCAACCTGTACCTGCGTTAAAGTCACAATTATGTTTGACGTCATATTTGCATTATTATATAGGTATTAGTAAAAATGTCACTTCTCTGTCTCTTTTACATTGATTCCCATTCACATGTACGCACATGTAGGACATTTACCATGACTTACATCATCTTGTGATTACTACAATCACAAGCTTCCGACTGTTCTCATGAGTTCTAATTATCAGAGAGATAATGTTGCCAAGATTGGAATAGAAACAGGATGGCAAAGTGCTGTGATGTCCATGAACTATTATGTACTCCAAGGCTAAAGTACCCATGGCTGCCTGAATTTAGTTCAGTCACTAACTCTCATCTACAGAGAGACATCTGGGTCAGAAGAGCTACACGAAATCAACACAGTATCAGTATTGCAATTTTACTGCTACATATTTCAAGACATTAAAAGAGCCCTAATAAGAGCCCTTGGTCTACACCATTAACATTATGTTTGTCTGAGTCAGCGATGTGATCGTAAGTCACTCTGGATAAGAGTCTCAAACCCTCATTTTCAATTACGCACTAAATCAATGGTTATCAACCCTGGTCCTGGAGATCCACTTTCTTGAGAAGCCTGGTTCTAGCTTCAATCTGTAACCTGATCGGGCTAATGAACTTTTCAGAACTCCCTGATTGGCTGGAGCATTAAGAAAGGGGAGGGAGTTAAACATGGCAAGAAAGTAGATCTGCAGAACGGCCGGCGATCAGTGCACTAGATCTTCTGTGAATGGGTTAAATGCGGAGGAAGAATTTCATGCTGCGTGCTGTTGTGTGGTCACGTATGATAGGATGGTCACTTTCACTTTCATCTTACAGTACATGTAACACTGTAACAGCTTGACCAGGAGGGGTAATGCTGATTTTTAATCCTGGAGAAGCATATAATACATATCATTTTCCAGGACTGGTGTAGGGAAAACCTGGTGGAATGAGTTATTAAAATTAAACTTACTTGATGCAGCTACTGACTGCTCTCATAAATAATGGATGACATTTTGGTTATAAAACAACTCCTGGTGGGTCAATTGTCAGACATTACCACAGATCAAAGAACAAAGGGGAGATCAAGTGTACATGACTGTGCAAGAGTATCTGTGAACATCAAAGCAAAGCCACTGGTAACTTCGACCAGTTGTTTCCAGTGGAAGGCTTATCATTGTCCTGAAAAGGTTTTACAAGATTCTGTCATGTTATGCAAGACTATGTTGTTTTTTTTTTAAGCTAAATAAATAGGTATCGTACTGCATCTGAAAATACGATAATATAATGATTTTTGAAATGAGTTCTTCTCTGGCTAAATATAATATGCAGTATGCAAATGATTGGGACAAACATTATTTTTGCACTTGTCTGCGTCTAGGATCCAGATCATTCATCATATTTTTTTGCCTTCTGTATCTGACTGGTTGTCCTGTTCCTATATCCTGACTGACAGTCTATAATATTCTACTTCCTAGAGACCTTTTTTATTTCTGAGCAACATCCAGACCTTTATTAGGTTAAACATCATATTTTGGCACTTATGTAGGCAGTGAATGTGTAACAATTAGGCTCATTAACTAATAAACCAGACCCACATAAAAATGAACTTGCACAACTGATTATTGATTCATTATGTAAAATGTAAGTGTAATAGTGGGAAATTCTTTCTCTGCATTTAACCCATTCACCAAGTGAAGCAGCGGGCAGCCAGGAACACGGCGCCCGGGGAGCAGAGTGTGGAGACAGTATCTTGCTCAGGGCACCTCAGAGGTGCTTAGCAGTCTTGGGATTCGAACCCACGAATTCCTGATTGCAGGTCGAACACCCTAACCACTAGACTACTATGTGCAGTAATACAAATGTGACTGATGGCAGGAGTGAGTGTGTGCAGGGTGTGTACCTGGAAGGCGTGGATGGTTCGGGCCCAGGCATGCCGCAGTTTGCACTCCCTCTGCAGCTCCCTGTACTCAGCAGTCAACACCACCTCATTAGACTCATTACACAGTGTCAGCATCTGCTTCTTACTATAACGCTTCCCAGCATCCACTATAGTCCGGTCCTGCCACGAACAAGACAAACAGACAATTTGCAACCCAGTCAAGTTCCAAACAAGTTCCAGTACACTGCTGTTGAGCAATGATACACTGAATCACACCTTATTACAGAACTGTGGAAAATACAACTCAGTAAAAGCAAAAGCATAAATACATGCATTTCTACAAGATCCATTTGGTTATGTTTTAATACCACTAAACATTTTTATTTAATCCATTTTCCAGACCCATTTAATGAAGAAAATCTCCCCATTGCACAGTCTGTTCTTCTGCACTTTCTTTTGGGTTCCATCAATATCTTCTTTCTCATAACAGCACATGACTTCTTCTTGCTCTATATCTGTCACATAGCCATTCTTTGTGCAACAAACTTTATCGCCATCCTGAAAGTTTATTTTCTTTATCTCTTTTCTGAAAGGACAAACAAGTTAATAACAAAGCAGAAAGGTGAACAGAACCTAATATATTACATAAAGTAATACAATGAGGAATAACTGCTGAAGTATTGATCTAATACAGACTCACTTCATAGGGTGACCTGAGTAATGCTCCCAGCAAACCTCATTGATCAAAGCACAGTTTTTCCTGTTTGGAAAAAAAAGGTGCTAGATTAGATCCATTACAGCATTGGTTGAGTATAACTCATTTGCAGCAAGTTTGCAGATGAACTTGATGTTCCCCACTTTGAACTTCTTATCTGTGTATTTATCACATTTTTAATAAAGAAAAAAATAACCAAAGTACCAAGCCACACCCAGACTGAATCTAGTCCTATAATTGAAATGGACTTCCCATAAAGAATCACGACTAAGACTAAAACTATGTTTAATCTTTATTGAAAAAAAGCCCTATGTCCATCCAAATTTCGGAATGACCTTTTACCTTGTGAAAGCAATGAATTGTGAATTCTTATGGTCTTTTAGTCCAGGGGCTCCGCCTTCAAGCAGTTTACTTATGCAAGTCTTTAGATCTAAAAAAAGTAATAAAAAAATAATAGTACAGATCAAGCACAAAACTTTCCATACATTTTCTAGGTAGTAGTGCACAATCAGTCACGACACCATGTAGTTGTAATTACAATGCACTGGGTTTCAGTTGATGACACTTATGGCAAACACTTATGGCGCTTGCTGACACTTCTAAGGATCCACCTTCTAAAGTTTGGGAGAACCTGGGCTATGACAATTTAGGGTTAATTTAGGGCTCTAGTGAACACAGTCACTGCTGTAGCTGGATGTATACTAACATGCACTGGCAGTCTATAGGAACACTATAAAAATAATGAAATGTGTAGCCCAGACAAGGATCTTACTTTTCCTAATCTCCTGAACTTTTCAAAACATGTCTACAGATACAAATAACAACCCAATATTCCAACCTTTATCCTCATGATTATCAAATTCATTTTCATTACTGCTAAAGTTGGACTTTTGACATTGTTCCATCAAAAACAAGTGTTTATTAAAATATGCTGTGAATTCAACAGCCCAAACAGCTTTCAGTGCTTTGGTTTTACATTTTGGAGGCCCGTTACCATTTCCGGTTCCGTTTTCTGGAAGAATGATGTGAATGAACTTCTTGTCAGGTGACAGAGTTTTGAACGGTTCACTCAGATTCACAATCGCATCAAAGTCCAGAGGATTAAATCTTTTCTTATGACCCATTTCTGCAATTCTGAGGGTTCAGAAACAGAACATTTGTTCTTTTAATAGGAAAATTTACATAATGAAGAGTAATGAAGAAGAATTCAATGAATAAACTCAACAAAACAGTCTAATACTACGGAGATGTACTTGGTTAAATGTAGGATTTAGGAAAATATTTATTTATTTGGAAAATAAATTGATTAAAAACAAAACAATAATAAATAAATAAATCCACTTACAATCCGGCATTTTTGACAATGCGCTGTGATTCAGCGCGGTGATTGGTGCGCATTTCAGTGGCCCAGCCGACCTTCTGAAGACTTTGGAAGAGGTCATTCAGAGCGTTCCCTGGCTCAATGCTGGGTAACTGCCTTATGTCTCCTTCCAAATAAAACTTTGTATTAACTGATTCAACATCTACGCAACATGTTTATTCGCATAATGAAGGTGCAATGTTCAATTTAAAATTCATTGAAATGGTAAATGCATTAATAGTTCATGTACACAATAATGGTACGGTGATAATCTGGTATATCGACACAGATTAATAAATACACAGAACAAAGTTTGTTGAGCTATTCAACAATGACACATTTGGTGGGGGGTTTATGTCAAGGACAATGAAATTACATCGATCACATTTTATTCTAACATAGATACAGATACTGTGACCTCACCCAGAAGGATGAATTTCTGGAGCTTTGCGTGTTTGGTGAGCATTGTGAGGAGGGAGTGAAGTATCTTCAGACACACCAGACTACCCTCATCCACCACCAGCACTCGTACGTGGGCAAACTTCCAGTTCACTGGCTTCCCACTTGGGTCTTTCTCTGCATCCATGAAATTCCACCATACCTAAGAGCAATGAGGACAAAAGGACTTTACAGGTAAAAACTGTATCTCAGGTCAAAAATATTGGTCCTGACTTAACTAAACCAACAGCAGGATATCTACAAGTTTAAGCAATTTAAATGAAATGTAACATACAGCTGTCACAATTACCACAATTGCTTGATTAAAGTAACTAGTAAGAAAAAAAAAACAGTAAGACAAAAAGTTAAAATAGTGCTTAGAGGAATTTGTTCACGGTTTAAATTGTAAACATGGCATCTGCAGGTCATTATAAAGCTGTGCTATCACAGTTGACGTGTATTCAGATCAGTTATGCTGTGGTCAGATATGGAGATAGGAGATTTCAATTTTCTATATAGCAGTGGTGATAAGTTCAAAACATGACTTATTTCAATGCTGAGACCAATTTCTATTGATTTATAGACACTCCATAGCTTATGCTATATCAGCTAAACTAGTGGTTACGTTGTTGCCCCTACAATCAGAAGGTGTCATCACTGAGGTGCCCTTGAGCAAAGTACCATCCCACACACTGCTGCCCGGGCATCCCTTATCGGTGGCAACCCACTGCTTCACTTGGTGAATGGGTTAAACGTAGAGAAAGAATTTCACATTGTTCACACTGTGTGCTGTGGTGTGGTGTGGTGTGGTGTGTTCACGCGTGACTATAAGGGGCCACTTTACTTTATTCTCTGCCCAGGTGTCATTCCTCAGTGAAAAGTAGAGCCAGACAAATAAGCTTTTATTTGGCATTTTTTCATTTTTCAGTCTTTAAAAAAAAAAGACAGTCTCACGAAACTGTAGCTACGTGCTGCTATCTGTGGAACCTTTAGCTACATCAGCATGGGGTGGTGATTTTTATAGCAAAGTAGAATATAATGTTATAATTGTTGGGAAATGATGCTATTGAACAGAGTTGTAGTCAGATTGTTTCATACCTGTTCTTTAATTCTAGGTATTCTTTTTTTTGCAATAGCGCTACTGCGTTAGTGATATGACATAAAACGCTTCAGTGTGCAAATACTGTAAGCCTCTAACCAATCACAGTGACTAAACCAAGTAGAAAATGATTAACTAAATGCATGTACAAACGCGTAATTCTGATGTGTAATTAGATTTGCCAACCTGATGCATAGTGTAAGCTGCGAAACTTGTTCTCTTGGTCAGCAGAGATGCAGCTCGACCTGTGGGAGCAGTGAGCAGAACCTCAGGTGAAGATTCTTTCCCGTTCTCTTTACTCTCCTTACAGCTGCTGTCAGCCTCTGCGTTTTTCTTCTGTTGCTCAATGGCCGCTTTAAAGATCAAGCTGACCACGGTGGTTTTCCCACAGCCCCCCTTTCCGCTGATCACAGTCACTGGGTTGGCACAAATCATCTCTGCTGCTCGCACCTGGTCAGGATCTGGCTCTATAGGGGTGGGGTCAGGTTCGTCATCAGTGGAGTCGTCCAAGTTTGGGACGGAGCCTAATAAAGGTGCAGGCTCTTGGCTTACACCAGATCCCTGCTCTTCTGAGGCAGACGGCCCTGCGACAGCATCGCCCTTGGTTCTCACACAATGAGCAGAACGGAGAACTTCCTTCACATCCAGCTTGATCTTCCAGGGTACCCCCGTTGCCACTTTGAACAGGCAGTCAGCGATTTCAGTCTCATATTTGAAGAGGTCTCTCAGGGCAATCTTCTGTCTCTCTACAATCAACACACCCTGCTTCCGGAGGAAGCCCAACGCTTCCCAGGTACTTTCTTCTGGTATTTTATGATTCATCATCTTCTGCTCCAGATGCTCACGCTCAACGTAGGTGTGGCCTTTCGTCCTGCAGTAGGTCTTAAGATCATCATAAGCCAAAAGGGCGTTCCGCTGCAGAAGAGGAATCTTCGAGAACAACTTACAGTCCTTAAGTGCCCCTACTTTAGCCTCACACCTAACCAACTGGAACTCCTTCCACATTATCTGTTGGAGAATAAAAGACAGCAACACAAAACAAATGAAAAACAAAAACAGAATGGAATATATGAACAATTATATATTTAATTTTTATGGAAAATGACAGAATATCAACCAAAAAAGAAAAAAAACATGTTACATAAAAGTTAAAAATTGATTTGCATTTCACTGAGTGAACTAAGAATTCCATACCCAAGCAAAACATGAATTAGTGCTGGGTGGAGAAACCCTTGTTGGCAAGCACAGAAGTGACGTTTCTTGTAGTCGGTCACCAGGTTTGCACACATCTCAGGAGGGATTCTGGCCCACTCCTCTTTACAGAAACTCTCTAAATCTTTTAGGTTTCTTGGCTGCTTCTTGGCAACTCGAAGCTTCAGCTCCTCCACAGAGTTTCTATAGGATTGAGGTCTGGAGACTGGCTGAGCCACTCCAATACCATAATGTACTTCCACTTTAGCCACTTATTTGCTACCTTAGCAGTATGTTTTGGGTCATTGTCATGTTGGAAGACCATCCACAACCCATCTTCAGTGTTCTGACTGAGGGATGGAGGTTCCCGTCCTAGATTTTACGGTACCCATCAATTGGCCCCTCAATGCGGTGAAGTCATCCCCAAGCATAATGTTTCCACCTGTAAAGAACACGGGTATGGATCCAACTGCAGAGTACCAAAAATAGAAGTTTTATTGTAAATACAAAGTCCGCAAAGGCAAAAGGGGAAAAAAGGGGAATTGAAGGTTCAGAAACAGGTCAGAGAAAACACAGGGAATAAATCAAAACACAGAGAGTACGCTTGGTAACTAGGCAGAGCTTAGTATACTTCGCACAGGTATATTGTTTGGAGGGGCTATATATACTACCTGAGCCTAGTACTCAGGTGATCTTGATCTCCACCTTATGAGCCTGTGTGAAATCCTAGAGTTGTGATCTGGAGTGGACTGTCCAGTAGTACCTGACTGGGACTCTACCTCATCTTCTGTACCAGGCCTTACATCACCTCCATGCTTGACTTCTTCAGGTCATACTCAGCCTTTCTCGTGCTCCTAACATGGCGAGTTGATGCCAAAGTGCTCAATTTTGGTCTCATCTGACCACAGCACTCCCAAACCTTCTCTGAATCATTTAGATGTTCACTGGCAAACTTAAGTTTGGCTGTACATGTGCCTTCTTGAGCAGCGGG